>APFE031306725.1:0-23935 GCA_000404065.3 Pinus taeda
TTAAAAAAACATAAAAAAACATAAAAAAAAAACAAAACAAAACAAAAAACAAAACAAAAAAAGCAAGACAAAAACAAAACAAAAACAAAAATAAAAACAAAAACAAAAACATGATTATCTTAAAAGATATATATGGTAATAACTTTTAATATCATAATAACTATTTTATTAATTTTCAAAATAAATTTAAAAAATATATGTAATATGAAAATTTAATAACTTGAAATTTATAATAATATTTCATTATTTATATAAATTTATCTATTTATTTCATTATTTAAATTAAAGTCGTCATAATACAAAGACAGCTAATAACATAATGAATTCCATTCCTTAATAACTTTGTATGTACATTTGTCTGATTTTCATTTCTTTGACCTTCTAGGCATTGAAGTCGATTTAGACTTCCACAACCTCTGGCTTGTCTATTCTCAGGCACACTCACTCTCTTCTTTCCCTCATAATTTACATAAAATAATTTTATACATGATTGAAACCAAATTAATTTCAGATCCAAGAATCTCTCTTAGATCCACATCCTGAAGATCAACCACCGTTGCTGGTTTGAAACGTCGATAAAAAATAAACTTTATGCAATGTATCCGGAAGATAATCTAAATAATAGACCCTTTAACTTAGGACTTTTTAGCTCCTCAATCTATCACTAGTCGAACGGTCCTTCATTCTCTCTCACTCACTTAAATATTCTCGAAACCTCTCTTAAGGAGAAGATTTCATTACAATATTCCTCACATCCATATAATTCTAATAAAATCATTGGTTTATACAAAATAAAGAATGAAATCAATCTTAGGAAACCAACTTCCTTGGTAAATTGTTTGACTCTCTCGGTTAAATGACACAATAAAAATGAATAGCTTATGCTCTTGCATCAATTTCATTTAATGGAAAATTGACAGATTATATGGCACTAATTTTTTTTGCAAAAATAATCATTAGGAAAACAACATAATTCTCCACAAATTGTTTTTTTAATGTGAATCAAAACTCACAACCCTTATATGAATTTTGAGAGCTTCAATGCCATAAAAAAGTAAAAGTTTGGAATTTCATGGCCACATTTGGCCCAAAAGTGTAACCCATCTTCATGCATTCACTTGATAGACAACATGGAAGAGGAGTATTCCTAAAGTTGCTTCAAACTCCAACCAAAACTCCTTGTGGCTTAAACAAGGCTCGCATAAAGATGTCAAGTCTTGTCTGAAATCATTGGGGTATGAAGGAAGAGATAAATTACAATATTTCAATAATATTAAAAAATATTATTACATGTAAATTTAAGGAGAAAAATGTAATTTGATATAGAATTAGAAGATAAGAGAAAATTAAGATACCATGAAGAGATAATCAATCATAATTTAGTAAATAAAAAATATATCTTTGCTTTAACAAATTTAAACGAAAAAAATCACCATTGTTAAACTAAAACCAAATTTTAATAAAATCTATAGTGTAAAAGTCAAAACAACTTTTATCTTTATCACACTATAAAATATTAAAAGTGAAATTATTTTTATTTTTATTTTTATTTTTTTTGTGCATTTACAATAAATCTTAACTTTAAAATATTTATAACAATATTAACATTGGTAGATTAAAATTATGATAATTTAGAAAAAAAATTATCTTAAACTTTTCCACGAACAAAAAAACTAAAAATAAAATTCTATAAACAAATTCTCCCATTTTTTTTTTAATTTATATACTTTAATATAAATACAGTCAACAACATTCCTATTGAGTAGAGGGGTAATAACCTTGAAAAAACATTAATAAGAAATATAAATCTGCATATTAACCTAGGCGGTCGTGGAGTGTGCTCAAATCGCCGGGTGGGAGCCGTGGTGAAATCATTGAGAAAAAACAAGACCAATGGGCGTGGCGTGTAAGTGAAGGTAATGAGAGTAAAAACGGTACGAATGATCAAGATATTGTCACTTAACATTATATGAAAAATAAAAAATAAAAATGGTACGAATGATCAATTTTTTTTCATTTGATATAAAACAATTAATACATAAAATTAACTGTTACAATTTTGATTTTAATATCTTTAGATACATGATAATTAAAATGAATTAACATCGATTTAACACAATTAAGACAATTAAAACTATGAGTAAAAAAATAAATTATTAATTTTTTCTTAAAATTATCTCTATATTCGTTGCCATTTTTATTTAATAAAATATTATAAATTATATAAAACAATAATATAGATAAAATTTATATATTTATATATAATTTATAAAACATTAAATAAAAAAAAAAATTGAAATTAATTTTTTAAACCATCACTTAGTTAAAGTTTTAAAACAAATAATATGGTTTGAGGATAAATGATGAAATTAATATATATATATATATATATAATATATATATATATATATATATATATATATATATGCCATCCTAGATCTCAAATTGGATAATAAAAATATTTTTTTATATATATTTTTAGAATTATATGAATAATTTATGATAAAGAAACATTATAAATGTGTCATTTTATCACATTTTTATTTTAAAATAATTATTAAAAAATTATAATAAAGAATAAGAGAAAATATAAGTATATATAAAAAAATAGGTCTAGGAATTGTTTTAGTGAAGGATCTTTCTATAAGGAAATGATTTAGTCAATGTAGGGGAGGCTTGGAGGTTAGAGAAATTATCAAGTGCATGTTGAGATACAGAAAGGGAAAAAATGTCTAGGGTGATAAGGAAATTTGGGGGTTTCTTGGTATGGAGCTAACAAAGGATCTAGGCCAATCTTCGATAGGGCATAAGAAACCCTTTCTACACCATCCTCAAGATACAACATTAAAAGAGCTTCAACAAGGAAAACAAAAAATAAATATTAAGATCTTGCGAGTAATAGAAACCCCAAGGGATGGTATGAAATGATCATTCTATATATTAATATAAGTGGTCTTATAAACCTGCCCAAAATACTAGCATTAGCATAATCAATCAAACTTCACAAACTAGATGTAATATTAATGTTAGAAACAATGGGGAAAGGTGAAAAAGTGACTAGGTGTTTGGGCTATATTCTAAAATATTACAACTTTGAGCTTCAAGTATAATAGACTTATCTAGTGGGGTGTTTATTGGATGGAGGAATCCCATCTCATTGATTAACTCATCTATTCTTGTCTTAGGTATATGGATCAAGTTTATGTTTAAATAATTGGGTTAGATCAACTGTTATGGCCCAAATGATGAGAGGCAATATTTCGATGAAGTTTTCCTTTCCTTGAATTGTTTAGAAATGGATAGATTGATTATAGAAGGTGATACAAACATTGCCTTGAGTTGATCAAGTAGTGTTACTAGATAAGATAAACTAGGAAATTACTTCCAACACATAATTGAAGGGTGAATCCTAGTGGATTATGCTCCAATCAAGATTAAGCATATTTAGAGGAATAATAGGCTCGATGGTGAAGAAAATTCTAAGAGATTACACAAGTTCTTTTTGTCAAGTAATACTCTAGTTTAAGTTCACACGATTTAGTCTTAGGTTGAAACAAGGGGTTGCCCATATCACTCTCCCATTCTTCTTCAAATGAAGAATAAGCAGAAGAAGCTAGTAAGTCCATTTAAATTTAAGCTCAAGTTGTTTGGAGCAACGGTTTATAGACTTGGTCAAAAAATAATGGCAAGGTTTTTATGTAAACTCTAGAGAGTCTTCTAATCATTAATTTGAAGCTTCCTTGAAGAAGGTTTCAAAAGTGGTGATAATTGGGTTGGGCAAAAAAAAGACTTAGGAATTTAAATAAGAAATTTAATGATAATGAAAGGGAGGTATATGAGATATTTGAAAATAATGAATAAATTGTATTTATTGATGAAACAGATAATGAGTTAAAGTACTAGAGGAGAAATACAATAAGTTACCAAAATTGAGAGAATCAAAATGGAGGATGAGGAGTTGCAACTATATGGTCAGAAAAATGAGTCAAAGTTACAAAACATTTCCATCAATATGCTAGTTATATAAAAAAAAGAGATTACTATATGGGAAATGAAGAATGATAGAGGTAATTTTATTGCCATATGGGAAAATGAATAATGATAGAGGTAATTATATTAGGATTTTTTTTTAGTGATAGTAAAAGAGTTTGATTTCCAATCATTGTATAAAATGATAAATAGGGATAATATAATGGAAATTTTAATGTTATCCATGTATTTCCCTAGTTTTATCATTAATAAGGAAAACCAATAATGATCAAGAATTTATCGAAGGGGAAACTATCAATTGTATTGACTTCTTTTAAGAATGATAAAATTGTGTGGTTGAACATGTGAGTAGTTGAAATTTCATTTGGTTCTACAAGCTTGTAGAAGATGATTTCTTAAGGGTGGCAGAAGACATTCAAAGAAATAAGAATGCTTTAGAAGTCTTAAATTCTACGTTCTTACCTTTAATTCCTAAGAAAGAGAAGCCAAAGTGAATTGATGACTTTAGGACCATTTCTTTATGCAATTGTGTATATAAGATTATTGCTAAGACCTTAGTAATTAAACTTAAAAATAAAAATAAAAAATTGTTCTTTTGTTTGTTAGGTAATGTGAGTCCTAAGAGGACTAGCATGCCTAACCTGTGGCTTGCGTAGTCACAATCCAGGGGCATCTAAGCCATCAAAATCACCCGAGGATTACACTCGACTTGGGCCACACCAACCCTTAACATGTCTTGAGTTTTTCCAATGGGATTTCAAACCATTGGCCTTTTCACCATGGAGTGCCTTAACAGAACACCCTGTCACTATCTATTCTATGCCTCGTCGATTAAAAAAAAAATCAGCTGTTATCTCACATAAGCAATTTAATTTTCAAGTAGGAAGGCATATTCATAAAGCAATATGGGTATTTTAGAAATGTATTCATACTATAAAAAATAAAAGGTCAAAAACCATGGTTTTATAATTGGATTTATCAAAGATGTATGGTAGACCAAGTTGGTTATACCTAAGATTAATGCTATTGTAAATTGATTTCAATTTACTAATGATTAAATGGATAATAAGGTGTATTAGTATAGTGTCATTTGTAATCCTTATTAATGGATAAACCTCAACATTCATTAAGCGTAATAAAGGGTTAAAAAATAGTGTTGTTTCTCCCTCTATTGTTCTAATTAGTGGCTAAATATTTGAGTAGAGGCCTATGAGAAGCTAGAAGAAATGAGTGAATTGTTTTTATCGTGATTGAAAGAACAAATTTTCTAACTCATTTGTTATTTGTTGATGATAATTTATCATATAGTAATGGTTCTACAAGGCAATTGAAGAAGCTTAAGGATGAAAAATAAATATTTAGAAGTAAGCTCTTTATTACAATAGACCATAAAGAAGAGAGTAACTTGTTGGGGTTCTTTGCTTATAATCATATTGGTTTTCAAGAGGGGTTCAAATATCATCTAAACTAAATGTATATGGAAGAAAGCATTGAGGTTAGTTATTGGATATAGTTGAGAGAAGAATACACCATTGTTATTGTAATTATCTTTGTAGAGTGGGAAACTTAGAAAAAGAAAACATTTATTCTCATATAAGAAAAAGAAGGTATAATGATGGATTCTGTCATCATTGAATTACAAAATACACATTACAACAATCTATGATGTAATGTTCCTAAATACATATTTTAGAAACCATAGTCCATTTACTGTTATCATACTCTCAAACCATAGTACATTTAGTCTTATCATTCTCTACCTTGTTCTTGACATCATTAAAGGGATTACTTCACAATCTCAATCTTTATAGATAGAGAATTCATTATCTATCTATATATATATATATATATATATATACCTTATTCAATACATATTTTTTTCTAACAGAATTGATAACTGGGTGGGTCTCGAACTTGCTTGACACGGGATCAATTCCAACAACTACCACTATAACCCCTAGGTGCCTACATATGCCTTTTCCATAGGAATAGGTGAATCAGGGGGATTTGAACCTAAAACCTTCTTACAAATAACACTTCATTTTCATAGCCATCACCAATTAAGTTGCCCCTGAGGCTCATTATTTATTCAATAAAAATAAATCACAATTTTTCTATTAAATACTTATTTATTATTATTTATATAAAATTGGAAAATAAAATTCAATTGGGGTTATCTCGAGTGGTTGAGAAGAATGTTTGTTATCTTTCCCACCCAAGTTCAAATCCTTGCTAGTGACATGATGAACTATCATGCCTTGACGAAATTTTAAATGAGTAAATACTTCTAGGCTAGCCTAATACTAACAACCTGACTCTAGCCATGATTCTAGCCCTCAAAATAAGAGAGATGTTGATTTCTTTCTTTGAAAAAGATATTAAAATTGAAAAATAAAAATCATAAATTTAAATTTTTTTTTAACATAAAACTAAAGTTTATTATAAAATTATGTTATTATAATAACATCAGTTTATAAATATCATACTCATGAGAAAACAAATGGGTCACATATTAAATTATAGACCTTCCCAGGTTAATATCTTCAAAATTTTGGTTAGTATCCTCATAAGATAGTCATTCTTAAGTTGTCAAGATTCGAGTTAACACACACACACACACACACACACACACACACACACACACACACACACACACACATATATATATAAGTGGTGGATGTTACTATTAAAATTTAATGAGAAAAGTAATTATCATGGAGCATTTTGTCTATTAATTAGAAGTGAAAATTAATCATTTAATTGTATTTTTATGAATACCAATTTTCTAAAATATCCTTATATTATAAGTAAAACATAACTTATATAACATTATTCTATGTGTTTATATTATGTCTTTTACATAATTATGTCGATAGGCATTCCTCTTCAGGGTTGGCTTGGGAAGATTCAACCAATCACAAAGGCTTATTTTCATCATCCTCCTTCAAATAAAAAAATGACACATGGGCCCAATCAAGTCATTGTTGTTCGTTTATCACCACGTTCACATTGTTGTTCGCGGAGGCTTCGAAGGCTATACACCCTTGACCTAATTCCTAGAACCTTAGCTCCTCCTCCACTAACCATTGGAATTCAAATGGTGGTAGGGTTTGGGTTTTTGTGAATCTTTTTCACTCTACATATTGGGTTTCTGTTTTATTTCTATTTTCCATAGTTTCAAAGAAACAATATATACATTTTTAGCAAGTAAACTTCGGGAAACCATCAATGAGTGCATGGCAAGGGGGTTTAAACTTTGAAGCTTAGGAAGGGTCTGTTAGAAAGAAGAGGTCAATTTTGTTGTGCATTTTGCTTTATCTGGCTACCCTCAATGACGACCTTCAAAACTACTTAGTGCTCAATTGTTGAAAAATTTGTACCTCCATACCCTAATTTTGCATGTTGAAGTTTTAAATATGAAGGAAATTTAGGAGAAATATCAATCATAAAGGGCTGAGTTGTTGTTAGTTTAATATGCTAAAAGACTTTTACTAGGAGTTTTCTGGGGAAATTCATACACTAGTTTTGATTGAAGATTATTTTTCTCTTGCATATTTTGCGCTACTTTTGGTTGAGTTTTAAAAAATCCCAATTTGGTGTAGAGTTCAATAATCTACCCTCGTTATATGGGTTTACGAGACGAGAGCTATGATGTTGCTTTGAGCAACAAAGATTTTGGATTTATTTCTCTTTGAAGGATAGACACTCTTTGCTAGATTTTATTTGTTAATACCTTTAGATCATTTCTTTTGGGGATTCAAAGAAAGAAACTAGGGATTTTAATTTTCTAGATGAGTAAGTATGGAGAGACGGTTTTCTGAACCGAAGAAGTGATTCGTGAGAAATCTTGGTAGGTGACCTCTGACATGGAAACGTGAATCCGAGAAAGAAATTATCATGTGAACTATTGTGGTTTCTATGGAGAAGTTCACTTGGGCATTCTGTTGAGAAGCAATGTTATGGTTGAGCACTTTTGGGAAGATTATTTTCTTATCTGATATGGATCATTCCAATTCCTGATATTGGCTCCAGAATAACAACATTCTATATAATTGTTATGTAGTGTTCTTATTGAGAGTGTACGAAAATAAACCATTTTAGATTGTGGATGGAAAACAACCTTAACAATAAAAATGGTTGTAAAACAGTGTGGATGTGTAGCAAATGATAGAAACAAAACCTACCAAAGTCCTTATCTATGCAACAGAAATAGTTAAACAACAAAATGGAATAAGAAAATAAGCAAAATAACTCCAACAATCCAATGGAAACTAGATATATGACACCTGTGAAGGGAACAAATAATATTAACAGTCCCCCTATGTGGGATGGGTTCTTGGCTATCCTTGATGTCTTTAGCTTTGTATAGTCTCTCTCCTTTGTAATGTGTAAACCCAGGGAACAAAATGTTTGAGCTCAATGGGAACTCAAATGAAAAAGGAAAATGGTGAGCAACAATGATTATAATCAAAGTTGCAATAGTGAGTGCAACAATGAAAATGATCCAAAGTGAAGTTTGGATGTAAAACCCTCCAATTTATAACAAAATATTGGGTTATTCTCGAATAATGGAAAATAATATAATATTATTAACCAAAATCTAAAATTAACCATTTGGAATATTTTATTATATTTGGTTGGAGGGAAAAAGTATTTAAAATGGTTAAATACTTTTATTTATAAATAATAAATAAATAAATTGATTTATTTATCATCTCAAGGAATGTGGTTAAGGAATAATAAACAAATAATGCTTTTGTTTAAGTATTCCTAGAGGATTTTAGTCAAACTTGACAAGGAATAATAACTAAAATAATGATTAATTAATTATTCCTAGAGAAAAATAAGAAAAATAATGATTTTATCTAATTATTTCTCATGATTGGATCAAATATGCCAAGAAATATTAGTTAAACCATGGTTTAATTAATTATTCCTAGAAGATAATTAAATAAATAATGATTTATTTAATTATTCCTCATGGGTTTATTTAGAAATAACTTAACAAATGTGGTTTATTAAGTAACTTCTTATAGTGAAAGGAATTTTACTATGGTAAAATTGGCCCTACATGGTGTACTTTGATCCATCTAGTAAGTTCTGGCTAGATGATCAATTTTTGGTGATAACAGATTGCCCCCCAACGTATGAGTGTTAGGAGAAAAACGTATGACTAAAGTACATTGTAAGGACACAATCACTACACACTGAAGGGGAGCGAGAGAGAGAGTGAGAGAGAGAGAGAGAGACCAATGGAGCTAAATCCAAAGAGGATAATGACTGAGGGGGTGAGAGCAACTAATTGATATTGGTCTCCTTTTATGATGTGGTACCTAATATCAAACGAGGCAGGGGAGGCATACCCATACCCGTCGAGATAATTGAGTACAAATAATAAGGGTGCGTCCACAAAAATGAAATTGAGCACTAAAGTACATGTTGAATGGTACATGGCATACTGGCATAAATGATCCATAAAGTAATACAATGTATCTCATATGCATAATGCGCCTGGAAAATAATGAGTCAAGACTAAATACAATAACATCTAAGTACGTAAGACATAATGACCCTTCCCTCAGAAAGTAGGTGGGAGGGAGGGTATAACAACCAAAGAAGCCTTGCTGAATAGGAAAGGGCTTTGCAAAACTGAATGGATCGCAAGCGGTCGGAATTGAACCCATCAAATCTGTGGAACTACATATGAGGTTGTAGCATAATATGAAGTCATCTAGGCATGTTGGGGGCTACTTGAAGGGCCACCCCGTCATGAGGTCTGGAACATCTCACACACACCCGAGAATCAATGGTACAATTTGTTGCATCACTAGACCATCAAGTGTATGAATCACGAGCATGAAACAATCAAGTCAAAGGGAAATGATGGTGCCCTTTTGTTGATCCAAGGCACTGAACAAGAGTGGAAGTTGGAACCAAGATACACCACCCTCTAGGTCATTCTTCTAGAATAGATGTGTTGATGTCAACATAATAGGGCCCGTCATAGGTGAGTCAATGAGGATCCTCAACTAAGACACAAGGGAAAACAATAATGTGATTGATGGGATGACACCAGGAAAAATGGGGAAAATGGGACTGAGTGACAAACATACTACTTCCCTTTTCAAAGCATAAAGTGCATGGTTGACCTGGCAGCGACTAACTCGAATCCGGAGGGGATGATGGATAGCATGACTGAAGGCCAAAATGGGAAACAAGAGATGAATGGTATGAAAATATGGATGGAAGACTATGACATGATACAATGGGACACAAAATGGACTCCATGGATGCAAAGGTGACTCATCACGGATGTTTTGAAAAAGGGTGACTTAATGATTCTGCCACACAGAATAGGCACAGTGGGGACCATCAAAACATGAGAAAATGATGGTTTCTCATGACAAAAATCGACAACTGAGATTTCAAGTGTCAAGGGAAGGTGGTTGCCAAAGTACAAGCGCCGCATACAAAGAAATTTGATTTTGAGAGGCGACAAAGTGACCGTTTGTGGAAAAATGGCTTCCGGGTGAAGTGTCAAATCATCAAAAATGAAGAGATACTCATTATAGTGATTGATGAGAACTTTACAATGACGTTGACGATTCGTCAAACTGAGCTACAGTTTGGTTGCAATGGGCAACATAAAAACAAGGGGTTTTCCTATAAAAGGGCGTTTTCCTTCCAATTTAATTCATTTTCACATTGAGCTTTGGTGAATTTGGAGAGTAGGAAAAGGACCTAAATCTTGTGGAGATCGTTGTAGACAAAATGACCATTTGAATCAGGATCTGTGACTTTTAGGCAAGTGACCTTACTTGTCTAAAATGGCCTTAATGCTTCTTGGAAGTATTGTTCCTGGTGAAGAATTAAGGGAAGAGGAAAATGAGAATGAACTACCACAAGAGGCATGGAATCATCCTCACCCACTAATTCAAACATGGGGATTATGTGGTAAAGGTGGTATGACATAGATTAGAATATTTGAAGATATGGTATCAAACGTCTACGATATGCGATGTGAATATGGCTCGTCGGAGAGGCCAGTAGGAAAAAATATCCCATGAATGGGAGGAAAATCAACCATACCTAGATCCGATGGGATCTAGGCCAAGACTTATGTTAATCAATTGAGAAGACAGTCAGGGGAAAACCATCATGACCCCAAGCATAGGATATTGCCCACAAGCATATGTGATGGAGGGGACTGATCCTGTATGCAATGGTGGGAATGATGCCCCCTAGTAGGAGGAGTTCGTGGAGTTCCATTTTGTTCTAAGTGCTCAAAAAAGGGATTCAAGCATCTTAGCCCAACTTGGCACAAGATCCTCCAAAGGATGATAAGGAGATGTAGGGTCCTATGTTCCGCCCAGTATTCTATGGGTGTACCGGATGTATTTAGAGTGGTGGACTTCAAACACATTTATTTTTATATGTCGATACATAATGTGGTTATTCATCTTTTATATGATGATTGTGGTCACCATTTGTTTTGGTTATGGTTGTCTTTTGTGGTATACATGTGATAAATTCCAATCTAGAATATCGTTTGCAATGGTATCTACATAGCTATTTTGTGCTCTAGGAACATGATTTAATGTAATGGAATCAAATTCACGTACCAAAATCTTAACTCATAGATATTTTCTAAAAGGGACTTGGTTATGCACATGATACACACCATTCAATTGCATGAAAAGCAACAAGGAATCTAAATTAACATGAAGATGAAGGATGTGATGAGAAAGGGCATCGACTAACAAATCTATCACTGCATCATATTCAACTTAGTTATTGGTGGCAGATCTAATGCACATGTCGTTAGAATGGAATAACGTATGCAAGGGGGTGATAATGGCCCATGCTACCGAGGCTGGATTCTTGGAGAAGCAACTCACACCGCCGGCATAATCGATATGCAGTGTGGATGGTGGATCCATATGAAAGGTGCAAAAGACAACAAATGAGATGATGCAAACTACCTAAATGCATGATGTAAATAAATACACACAAATCAATGGGATATGCTATGGGTAAAATTTCTTGAGGTAGAGTGCATTGTGAGGATTAGAAAGAAGTTGGTCTTCAGAATACTCTACAAGATAAGCCCCCTTACCCATGTCCTTACGAATGATGTAAGGTCCTAGCCATAATGATGAGTGAGACAACAACGAAGGATACAATCAACACCGTGACGATAAAGGTCATTGTCAATGAGAAGATAGCGAGGGGCGTAGTATCAGACACGTCATTGATCATCACGAGTAAGATAGGGGGAAACTTTTGGGTTCAAAAATATGGAAGGAAGTACGCATGATGGTGCATATCATCCCAAGGGTAATCAGGGTTAGTCATGATGTCCTCATTAGAATGAAAGATGGGTGGACGGGAGGAATATTGACTACATGGTGCGGCGGCAGTACCTGGTGCATCATCCTGAGAAAGAAGGTTCACATATGCATCATCTGATATGGTAGACAATGAGCTAGTATATGGAATATCTACCGATGTTGAGACCCGGGTTTCCGACGAGGGAGGTTCGACATAAGCGCGCACGGGAACCTTAGATAGGTTTTCATATGAGGATCTCAAGGATGACAACAAGTAAAGGATATGGATTGTGGAGTCTATCATCTCGACATCGGGGGGAGGGATCACGATGGTGGGACTAGAGCCCCTCTGTTCTAGTGTAGTAGTGGTACCAGAATCCACAGGTAGAGGAGTAGATGATCCACTACGAGTGGCCTCAAAGTCACGAAGCACATTAAGGCAATCAAAAAATTCGTCGAGACGAGGTCAACAATGGGAATAGTGGCCGTAATGATTGCGCAAAGGACACAGGTGATTTGTATACAACGATTTAAGTTTCTTGGTTGAATTAGGTAAGCTAAATTGGACCTCGGGTATCTTAGATTCAGGAAACCTATCGTTGACCAAGGGTTTGAGACAAGGAAGTTTGGGACAGTTATTGGTGGCATGCCCAACCACATTACACAAAGCACACAGAGGTGTCAGCTTTGGAGGCTAGGGAGATGGAGGTGCTTAGGGAGCCTTATCCTTAGGTTTCTTCTTCTTGGCTTTGCCCCCCTGTCCAGATGCTTTTGCAACATGAGTGGGTTCCTATTGAGGTTGCAGTGGAACTGGAGCAGTAGCAAGGGTCGTAGGGATTGGTTGAACTGGGTAAAAGCATGATATGGTCTGAGATGACTAGGCAGGGTGCTTGCTGGAGATTCAGTGTACCAGACTAGGATCCCAAAATTCATATTAGGGAGACTCAATGAAGCCATGATAAGGAAAAAAAATATTCTAGGAGGAGGAAACAAGAAAGGTATATGTCCTGTAGGGTAATGTCCCGGCGGAACGGTTCTAGGATGGTTAAGACCTGGAGGAAGAGTTCTTGGTGGGAACAAAAGAGAGGCACCCACAAAAGGAGGAGGTCTTGGAGGGGTGGATCCAGATGGCTCGACTGAAGTCGCAACAACAGGATGTTGTGGAGTTGACAATTGACCACAGGTACCAGACTACTTTTGAGCAGCTCATGATGCTTGTAACATGCAAACACTCGATGAGCCAGGCTCAAATATGGGAGGGGGAGGACCAGGGTAAGAACCCAACAAGGTGGAACCTTTGTAGGCTCAGGGTGAAATACTGGTGAGAGGGGTGGCATTGGAGGTACTGACTCCATCAAAATTCATCATGAGAATCTAGTAGTCACCAGGACCAGAAAGTTGGGTAGGGTGGGTTGCTTGACCTTGCTGAGGTTGAGCAACATCAAATCCTTGTTAAGGGAAAGGATTTGTAAGAACGGGCAGTTGAGATGGTGCAAGATTCTTCCATTCTTATTTTTATAATTGCCTCTACTTGCCAAAGGCAAAAGTAGCTAAAAGGTTATCTTTCAACTTTGAAGATTATTTATTGGGATTTTTGGTTGTAAGCTATTTTTACCTCATATGCAGTTCCCTTATTATTCAACCTATTTTGGGGATCAAACAAGTTCAAGCACTTCCATCAGTGAACTATTTCTGTTGCACGTGTTTTGTTGGGACAAAGTGTTGTAGTAATTTAAGAAGAAAGAATAGTTTGATATGCACATTTTTATTTTTTTCAATTCTTATTACATAGGGTGACCCAGATATTATTACAATCATATGGTGCATGGTTGGAACCAAAGTTTTAGTTATGTACTAGAGTTATGTCAAAATTCCCAAAATTTAGGTTAGCAATGATTGTTGCTAAAAGGATTCACCTGTTCTGTACAATCTAACGTTGTTAACCATTCCCATATCCTAGATACAAAAAGAAAAAAGATGATGATACAATGTTATCAAACACGGTTTGATTTATTCCAAAGCCCAAGGCCGAAAATTGTTTATTTTCTTGATAATTTATGAAAACATGTTCTTTCTTCTTGATCATCACAACTATGGCCCACATATATGCATATTTTTGTTTCTTTTTACTTGTATAGTTAGGATTACATGCACAATTGTGACTATTTTCCATATAGTGTGAAGGCCCATACAATGATCTATTTTTCTCTCATTTCTTGGTAGACTTTATAATTTGAGTTTTTACTTGTTTTGTTGAGCCAATCTCATACGAATTTACAACATTCCAAAACTTTATTATATCCTTTCTCTTGTATGCTTAGAATTAGTGTACTACACTTTTTATTGTTTTGATGTCTTAGCAGTAGTCATTGGCCTTTGTATTTTAATGATTTTATTGTTACTGCCATAGTAATCATGTGTTTAATGGCATTGAGTTTTTGTTATAGGATATTATAAAAATCATATATTTGATATCTCAAGGTGAATATTATAGGATCTTTCTGTGTTTGTTTTCAAACTTATTTGCAAGGTATTTAATGTTTTCATCATGTTATTGATTGGATAAACACAACTAAGATCAGTTTCTATGTTGCAACCTATTCACTAGAGTAGCTAAGGAAAAACTTAAGATTTCCCAATAAATGAGATATATTAAAGCTAGAACATAGGAAACCAAACATTTCAAAAATTTTGAAAACTGAAATTTGATTAATCTGTTTTTTTTTTAATTTGTAGATTTGATGGAGGCTAAAAAATCGTTAGGGTGGATCACGTAAACTTAACTCAGTCAAGTTACCCATGGTTTTTGGATCCATATTTATGGGCACCCATGGTTTTTCCCACGAAATTCATCTCCATATGTAACCTATTTAAAGGATGATAAAAATCATGTTAAATGGATTCAGTGGCCACTGGAAACACAACAATGGCGTCTTTGGACACCCCCCATCTCTCTCGGTGCTTTGTTATTCTAGCATTTGATATTAGAGCTAGAGTGGTAAATATGAGAACCTGATGAATATTAGAGCCAAAGGTAATGACAACATCCTGAGATTAGTAATGTGATGATATGTCGAGTTGTTTGTGGAAAAAGTAGATCTGGTGCAATGGTGATTTGACATAATTCATGGTGTTGTAGTGGTACGATGAGAATCTGTTGCAAAGATGTGATGAGTAGGTTTGGTTGTGAGATGACGATGAGAAAAATGAAGGCACAAAGGTGGAGGAAAATGAAAAAAAGTCGAGTTTCTCCAAGAAAAAGTAGAAGTGAGAACAATCGTTACTATTTTCAAATAGGCATATGATGAAGCAAGAAGAAAGGTTGAAGAGGAATGGGTTTTTTCCCATGCTGAAATTAAAGTTTCTAGATTATTTGTGGTTCGAGTTTCCATCACAGAGAAATATGATGGTGTGAGAGGCTACACAAAATTTAGAAAAATAAAACACCTCTCACCATACAAGTTTGAAATAGTTGGCCATTGCAACAAAATTATCAGATGAAGAAAGATTCAGGGACACAACTCTATTGGACTAGAAAGAAGTGCATTGGAATACTAAGTGCGTTGATTGTGTGATGAGAACTTATTTTGTTGTGGTTGTGATGTAGGAGCATCCCACTTCTGAGTCAAAATGTAGTTTGACTAGACCTAGGGGTTTTCATTTACCAAGGGATTTGGTTCCCTAATTGATTATAATTATTTGATTATTTGTATTTTCCTATGTCTGTAAGGAAAATTATATAAATTATGAATATTGTAGCTGGATCTACTCTTAGAAGAGAGATCTCGAGAAAAATTGAAGTGATTTGGAGATATTGTAGGTAGTTAGATTTCTAGAAATATTTATGGATCTATAGAATCCTAGAATAGGGGATTTTTGAGTAATTAGTGGATCTAGATAATAATTGAGTAAAGAGAGGATATAAACCTAAATCTATATTAGATTCCTATTTGTATAAAAGTATGTAGTCAAAGTAGAATGATATGATGAAGAATAGAGGTATGTAGTGTGGGTAAGAGGAGAGTTTCGAAAGGATTTGAGGGTTGAATAAGGCCTTAAGGCTGAGTATGGATTTTATTGTAAATCATGCCACGAGGGTCATTGGAAATTGCATGAATAGAGGAAATTATTGGTTTCGATAATTTTGTAATGTGTCCTATTAAACCATGTTTATGATGCTGAGTTGAATGTGATATGAGTGTGTTTTAGGCCTAGGTTAAACTCATGAATGATTAGTGTAGTGGAAGAATAACCTTAAGAAGCACAAAGAAGACTTGATTAATCTTGTATTAGAGTCACAACAGAAGGATAAGAACTCAATATTCATGATGAATATCAAGAGATTATCATTACATTGAGAATTGCAGCTAAGATAGAGTGAGTTGGAAGAATAATCTAAGGAGAGATAGGTGTTTATCATTGACAAATGAAGGATCAATGATCCATTAACCAGAGGACATAAGATTCTTTTTAGAGTACTGAACATGGAGTATAATCATAAGGGAAGCTTGAAGACAAAGGATTGAGATTAGAACAGAAGGGTGAGTGGAGAGTATAAAGAGCAAAACTAAGTCGAGTTTGAACTAGAGGAGCCAGAAGCCACATAAAAAGCCCAGAGGAGTAGAGCATAGAGGAGTGGTGTAATACTTAGTTTTTTTTAGAGTCACAACATAAGTCTGTCACTTGACAACTCCAAGAGACATAACCTGAGAAGGAGTCATCATTTAATAGCACCAGGTTGGAAGTCCGGAAGCTTGAGTGGAATTTTAATTTACAAGTGGGCCTACATAAATTTGGGTGTCGAGCTCTAGGATCTAATAATTAGAAGAGAGTTGGACAACAATGGATGGGAAATTGTTTGTTGACTAGATTTGTTAAAGATGGGAGTCATTTGAATTGCGAGCAAGAATTTACAAGAGTTGAGAGCTAGGTGGAATCTATCATGAGACAAATGAAGGTTAACAACAATTATTTCCATTACCCGAAATAGAGATAGCCCAATTTTTTTTTATTAGAATGTATTTATAAGCTAGGAATAGGGAATAAATGGGGTTGATAGGTGGAGTATATGTGGCACAGTTTAAGACATGGAAGGGGCATACTTGGAAGGTTGAATCCAAAAACTTTTATTAATTTCCAAAAGTAAAAGGGAATGTGAAAGAATGAATGGGCTAACGTGGCAAGCAAGGTGAAGGCCAATAACTCTCAAAGGCATATGGAGCAAGTGTCCTAGCCAGGGTGATAATTGAATTTGCAAGCGGGTATCGAAAAGGTCAGGCTTCGACTTATGTGTTAGGTGGGTCAGCCTGAAAGTTTAAAGTTGGGTGTAGTTCTTATTGTGAATTAGTTTGGACATGGTGGTTATGTTATGGGTTGGGATATTCATTTATATGCATATCTTGGCTCTGGTGGCTATGTTTAAAAATGATACTTAAATATGGTGGTTTTGTACCCCCCTTGTAGATCCTTCCACTATGTTATACAATCTTTTAAAAGGGATTTATCCACTTAAAATTGGGGTCGAAGGAAGCAGGATTTGGAATAGATCTGGGCACTGTAGATTTGATCGAAATAGATATTTGGCAAGTCTATGATTTGGGCTTGCATCATTTGGAATCAAAGGAGGAGTGCTCTTAAAACCTTAGAATAGAGAATTTGAAGGGAGAAAGCAATGGAGATAGCAGTAAAAATACTATTTCGATAGTGGGATGAGATGTGATAGCAGAATCAATTAAAGGAGCTGAAGGAGGTAAAATTTGTTTATGTTTTGCTCTTTACTTTTCATTTGAAGATTGATACCCATAGGCAAAGCTTTGGATATTTTGGAAGGATAGTGAGAAAAATGGTGTAAGGAAAGAGAAAAATGAGCAACAACAAATTCTAATAAGAGGACTAGAGCTAATTAGAGAAACAAAAAAATTTGGTTGAAAAGAGGCGATGTGCTCTTGAGGAGGATTATTTTGAAGAAATAAAGTAGAATTTATTTTGACCTAAAGGAAAGATTGTAAAATATTATATGATGTTTTTATAATTAAATTTAGTTGTGAAGAATTATATATGCAGATAATGGAGGGAAGAAGAGTGGTAGAAACTATGACAATGGAAACTGTGACAGAGAAAGGAGAGCATGCATAGCTCTCAAAATAGATTCTAACAAGACCCAACAACAAAATGAAATTGTTGAAGGACAATAAAGGAGAGTGGAGAAGTGAGCAAATGAAGATGCAACAACCTAACAGCTTTGAAAGATGAGGAAAAGATGTGCTCAAGGAAAGAAGGAGAAGAGGTTGTAGTGTAGAGGACTAGATAAGGACAACTTCCAACAAGCAGAAATTGGGTAGAAGTTGACACAGGCGGTGCCATAATGATTGTGGGTAGAACTTCCAGACAAATATAGAAAGAGAAGAAGAGGACACCTAGAGGAGAACTTGGTATTGTGGCAAGTGGTAGACTTTTTATAGTTTTAGAAGGCTTGTTGCATCTCACGAGTGGACAAATATTGTTCACTAAAGAAAGAAGGAATGACTACTAATGGTAATTTGAAGGATTTTGAGAGGGGAAGTCACAATTGAATAAAGAAAAATTCCAAATCAACTTGCATAAGGAGAATGAGCAAAGAGGAATTTGAGAGAGAAATGATTGAGTTGAAAGCTGAATTCAATCATTTGAAGCAGGTTCTACAGGAAAGTCAAGAGGACCAGGGGTATGGTTGGACAATGAAAAGGAAGGTGAAATGGCATCAATTATAGAGGAAGCAAAGATAGAATATGTATGACTGGTTGAAAGAAGAACTCATAGTAGTTGAGTATGAGCTGATTGTTTTTAAAAAAAAATATTCCTTAATGAGAAAGAAGCAAGGAATGTTGAGGAGGAATTTATAGATAGTCTGATGGATTATGAAATTAGTTCATATCAGCATGAAGAAGAAGAAAATAAGGCATTGAAAGAAAAACCTTACATATTTGAATCATACATTTTATATATGTATGCAAGATTGGTAAGTGATGATCAACTTTTAATTGATGTGTTTATGCAGGTTGATGAAGAAATACAACTTTTAGAAGAGATGGTTGAGATAGAGAAATATTGTGTGCGTGTGTTTGTTCACTATGAAAATGGTGAATTTGACAGGGAAGATACTATGATTAAGGAAATTTTTGTTATAAAGGAGGATGAAACAACACGATCTCAAGGAGATTATGCAAATATGGGAGATGAGGAATTACTAAATGAAGACATGCTCGAAGAGATTTCAATATTAATTGAAAGTCTCGTGCTAGAAAAAGAAAGCATAGACAATGATATGGTTTTTTTGGAATAGTGGCAGATATAAAAACCAAGTGAGGGATTTTTCACAGAGGACATAGGTACAATTCAAGAAGATTTTGTTAAATTGTTTGAAGAATTAAATTTCTTGGAAGAGAGAATAGAGAGCGAAAGACTGTATATTCGTCTTGTGAAGAAAGAGTTGGAGGAATTGGTATTAAAAAAAGAGAGGAGAGAACTACAAAGCATGACCAATGGATTGACAAGAGATTCATAACTCTTATGTCACAAGATGAGGACAAAGACAACAAAAAAGATCAACCGATGATTGAGGTTGATGAAATAATTTAAGAAATGTGGATGTTGATGAGACAAACATCCAGGAGGAGATATAGAAGATAGAGGAGGAAAACAACCAAAAAAGAATTGCAATTCAATGAAGTAATGTATATCAATGGAGCAAGTAGAAAACAAAAACTCAAAACATGGAAACCTGAAGAATTGAAGACAATAGTACAAGAACAACATGCTAAAAAAAAGGATCAATTACAAGCTAAAGTTTTTGATCGAGGAGGACTTCATCAACATACACATGGTCAAGAGACCATGATATTTTTCTATCTTGGGAGTCTGATGCAAGAGCATCCTACTTTTGAGGCAAAAATTTATTTTGACTAGACCTAGGGGTTTTCATTTACCAAGGGAGTTGGTTCCCTAATTGATTATAATTATTTGATTATTTGTATTTTCCTATTTTTGTAAGGAAAATTAGAGAAATTGTGAATATTTTAGTTAGATCTACTCTTAAAAGAGATACATCGAGAATATTTGAAGTGATTTGGAAAAATTGTAGGTAGTTAAATTTCTAGAAAGATTTGTGGATCTAGAGAATCCTAGAATAGGGGATTGTTGAGTAAATAGTGGATCTAGATAATAATTGTTTAGTAATTAGAGGATTTGATCCTAAATCCATTTCAAAATCCTATTTGTATAAAAACATGTAATCGAAGTTGAACGATACGATGAAGAATATAGGTGTGTAGTGTGGTTAAGAGGAGAGTTTCGAGAGGATTTGAGTGATGAATAAGGCCTTGAGGCTGAGAAGGGATTTTATTGTAAATCAGGCCATGAGGGTCTTTGTAAAATATCTATGCATTAACAAAGGAAGTTACTGGTTTTGAGTATTTTGTAATGTGTTCTATTAAACATTGTTTATGATGTTGACTCAAATGTGATACAAGTGTGTTTCAGGCCTAGGTCAAACTCATGAATGATTAGTGCAATGGAAGACTAACCTTAAGGGGCACAGAGAAGACTGGATCAGCCTTGTATTAGAGTCGCAACAAAAGCAGAAGAACTCAACATTCATGAGTAATAACGAGAAATTGTCATTTCATGGAGCATTGCAACTATGAAAGAGTGGGTTGGAAGAATAAGCACAAGAGAGATTGGTGTTGATCGTTGACCAATTAAGGAGAACGGTCCATTAACCAGAGAACACAAGATTCTTTTTAGTGTACTAAACATTGAGTACATGTACAAGGGAAGCTTGAAGACAAAGGATTAAGATCAAAATAGAAGGGTGAGTAGAGAGTATAAAGGGTGAAACAAAGCTTAGTTTTAACGAGAGGAGTTGAAAGCCAAAAAGCAAAGCCATAGGAGGAGTCGAGCACAGAGGAGCGACGTAATAATTAATTTGTTTAGAGTCCCGACATAAATACATCACTTGACAACTATGGGAGATAGAAATTAAGAAGGATCTGTCATTTAATAGCGTTGAGCCAGAAGCCTGAAATCCTGGGTGGAATTTTAATTTACGAGTGGGCATACATAAAGGTGGCCACGGGCTCTAGGATCTAATAGTTTGCAGAGAGCTGGAAAAAAATGGATGGGAAATTGTTTGCTTTCCAAATACATTAAATCCAAGAGTCATTTTAATTGTGAGTAGGAATTAAAAATAGTCAAGAGTCAGGTGGAATGCATCACAAGATGGATGACCGTTAACAATAATTTTTTTCGTTACTCGAAACAGAGATAGCCCATGCATTTTTCTATTATAATTCAGGACCAAGGCATAAGTGGGGATGACAGGTGGAGTATATGTTGTGCAGTGGAAGACATGGAACAATGAGCCATACTCGAAAGGTTGAAGCCCAAAATGGTTATTAATTTCCAAAAGGAAAAGGGAACGTGCACAAATGAATTGGCTCATGTGGAAAGGCCAAGGCCAAGGCCAATAAGTATCAAAGGCATGTTGAGTAAGTGGCCCAACCTGAAATAACTCTATCTTTGGTTTTAATTAAATCTGCAAGTGAGCATCGAAAAGTTCAGGCTTCAGCTTATGTGTTAGGTCGGCTAGCCCAAAGGTTAAAAGCTAGGTGTTGTTCTTATTGTGAATGGGTTCTGCCATAACGGTTATGTTATGGTTTAGGCTATGCATTTATATGCATATATTGGCTATGGTGGTTATGTTTAAAAATGATACTTAAATATGGTGGTTTGGTATCCTCTCACGGATCATTCCACTAATTTATACAATCTTTTAAAAGGGATTTATCTCCCTAAATTTGGGTTTGGAGGAAGCGCGATTTGGAATAGAACTGGGCATTGTGGCTTCGATCGAAATAGATATTTGATAGGTCTATAATTTGGGCTTGCATCAGGTTGACTTACATGTGAAATATTTAGTGATGTGAAGCTCCATAATTTCATGCAGCAATGGCTAGAAATTGAATTTTTGCATGGTGCAAATGGAGGATTTTCTGGTCAAAGATGGAGATGATGCTAGGAATAACATTTACATGATGAATGCTAGCCAATTAAGCTAAGAAAACTTATTGTTGTGGTGCCAAGGTATAAGTATCTTCACTTACAAAGAATAATGTTGGTAAAGAAGAAAGAGTAACGTGGTTGTAGCATGTAGTATGCAATGCAATTTCTTGGTGATTATTAAAAGAAAGTATGTGAATGTTTGGCTCACTCTTCATATGAAAAATATGTAAAAAAAAATGATCACTGGAATAAATTTCCCATGATTACATAGTCTAACCTTGGTCATAGCTAAATAGACCTCATTTCATGATGTTATGATGCATGGAACATGTTTTTTTTAATTTTCCATTTAGGTAGATGATGTGTTTATGGAGTTACATGCCAGTAGAAAAAGGGATAAAAGAGGCATGGAAGCAAAAGAAGACATAGTGGATTGATTTCCCAATGTGGAGGCACAATATGAAACAATTGTGGGGCTAGGGGATGGTCAAATTTTATGTAGAAAAGGCTTTGTGGAGTGTGTGGAAGTTTAGATCGAGAAGAGACAAAGGTGATTTCCCTGTAGTGATAGCTGGTTAGAAATGAGTGTGGTGCAAATGGAAGTAACCTAGGAGGTGTTTCAAGTCCCGGTGTATGCATTTTGAGGTTGTGAAATGGAGCAATGAAATGACACATGTGTGCACCAATTTTCAGAAAAGTAAGAAAATTTTAGGTCACGGTATGAATCAAACAAGATAAATAATCCGAGTGAGTAGTTGTGCGGAGTAAAGAATGAAGATGGAGTAAATGGTAATAATATTTAGTGAAGGAGATAGTGTGTGAAGTGTTAACACGTTAAGGGTTTTGGTCGAAGTTGTGTAATCCTATTATAGATAGGTGTATTTCCCTAGGAAGTTGTAACACCTATGTCCTAGCAGACATGTTGCACAAGAGCACGCATAATTGTAAGGCCTTAATAGGTTTCTTAGGCATGCATCCTGTGCAAGTGGTGAATGGAGTCATCAAGCTATGGAATGAATCACTTGGAGAGGTAAAAATGTGGTAGGTGTACTGGTATCCTAGCTTGAAGGGGGGATGTGAAAAATCAGATGAGATGGTTGATGAATGGGATCAGGTCAATCTTGTTGGGTTGTGTTATATTCTTTCCATGACTAGCCCATGTAGTTAACCAAGGGGTTAGAGGGGGGGTGGAGCACCCCCTTCGTTGCGCCAATTTTGTAGCGGGGGGGGTCACCGGGGGTATGAGGTGTACCCGTAACCCCACTTTATGGGGTTCACGGTAGCACACTGGAAAATTTTGGTTTTGGACCATATGCTAGGTTGGGTGGACCCACCTATGGTTTTGTGCATGATTTTCACACATGCTTTTTGGAAACGATGGTTTTCAGTCCATGGTATTGGATGTGATGGTTTTTCGGTCCATGGTATTGGATGCTTCAGCATTTATAAATATGTATTATAACATTGAAAGGAATATAATGAAAAATCAAGCTGGTAGTCTCGGTTTTTGGATCCAGGGGAAAATCTCTGTGTATATGTGTTTTATGTGTTATTCTCTCACATTGTTTATTTTCTGT
>APFE031306733.1:755-25122 GCA_000404065.3 Pinus taeda
GGGATGTTAGGATATTCCGACACATAGGAATAGTTAAGTATAACTTGGTCTAGTATAGAGTTAGGTAAAGTGTGTTTCTTTACTATGTACATTTGTAACTTACAATCCGACGGCCACGATATGTAGTGATTCGATGGTTCATTCTCTCCTCGGTATTACCGACACTTGATCTGTGGCTTAACACCCGATTGGTCCATGAATTATTTAAAGCGCATGGAGGGTCATTTGTAGGTTAACCGTTCATGAGAGAAGCTTATGTAAATTTTCATTCTTTTATTAATAAATTGCCTGAAGTGGCCGCGTTGGCTCAGGCCGTGGACTGTTTCCCTCTTTGGGGGTTTTAACCACGTCAAAATACTGGTGTATTGATCTGTGATCTGTTTGTGAGCGGTGTCCTTTGGTGTTCTGTCTGAGGAACTTGCCCTGTAAATTCCTACAAGTGTGTTAGTGTTGTAGATGAACTTGTAAAGAAGCCTTTATTTTGGTCTTTGTATTTTGATGGATCAAAATCCAATGACGGTGCAGGAGCAGGATGTATTTTAGTTAGTCCAGAAGGGTAAAAACAATCTTATCATGTAGATTAGAATTTGAGTGTATCAATAACACTGCAGAATATGAGGCATTGATTCAAGGGCTTTATAAAGCAATAGGCCTGAATATCCAATATCTGAAAGTATTTGGTGATTATGAAATTATCATTAAACAAGTAAGAAATACTATCCATTATCTCTCGAGTCATCTCAAACATTATCAGTTACTTGTTCAAGATCTCATCACTCATTTTCTGGCATTTTACATTTCTCCTATTCCTAGATCACAGAATGCAGCAGCTGATCTTTTGGCTAATGTTGCTTCTAAACTCCTTCCATCCAAGGGTTATAGTCCAGATAGATTTTCAATTGAATTAATTTTTCGATCATCTATCCCAGATAATGTCACCAATTGGCGTGTATTTAATCACCATGAGGATATCTTAAATTTCTTGACTTCTGAAGGATCTTATGACGAGAAAATTATTGATGAAAGCGATCACGATCTTCAATTAAAACAAAGACTCAATGATCTGTGGTCAAGCTAGAAGATCTTTATGATATTAATGATAGATTCAAAAAGGTCACTAATGCAAAACTTCAAAGTTCTACTTTAAGGTTTGAATTAGTAAATCTTGGCACTGAGGCCAAACCCTAGAATGTCAATATAGGACTTGGACTTTCATCAGAGGAAAGATCTGCTTTCATCAAATTATTAAAAAAATACAAAAATGTTTTCACTTGGAATTATGAAGATCTGAAAACTTATGATAACTCTATCATTCAACACACAATTCCAATGATTTTTGATGAGAAACCTGTACAACAGAAGCTAAGGAAAATTCACCCAAATCTTGAAAGTCAAATCAAAGCAGAGTTGAATAAACTCCTTAAGGCTAAAATAATCTTTCCTGTCAGACATTCTAAATGGGTCTCAAACTTAGTACATGTAAGGAAAAAGAATGGTGATATTAGGATTTGTATAGATTTTAGAAATCTCAACAAAGCATGTCAGAAAGATAATTTCCCATTGCCAACCATGGAAAAGATAATTCAATCAGTTGCTGGCTCAGAGTTAATGTCTTTTCTTGATGGTTTTTCACGATATAATCAGATACTAGTACATCCGACGATAGATTAAAGACTACATTCCGGACTAAATGGGGAACATATGCTTATCAGAAAATGCCTTTTGGTTTGATAAATGCTGGAGCTACTTTCCAACAAGCCATGGATATAGCCTTCAAAGATTTGATCAATAACACAGTTGTTGTTTACTTAGATGACATAACTATCTATTCTAAGAAAAGGACCAATCATCTTCATGATTTAAAACAGATCTTTGAACGTTGTAAAAAATATGGGATTTATTTGAATCCCAAGAAATCATTCTTTGCTCTTAATAAAGGCAAGCTCTTAGGGTTGATTGTATCAAAATATGGCATATACATTGATCCAGATAGGATAAAAGAGATTTCTGATATTCCTTTGCCACATAACAAGAAATCTATGCAATCATTTTTGGGACAGATAAATTTTGTGAAAAGATTTGTCCTTGATTTTTCTCAGATAGTTTTACCCTTGCAATCTATGATTAAGGAAAATCCAGTTTTCAAATGGGGACATAACGAAAAAGAAGCTTTTGATTTGATCAAACAAGCAATCATTAATGCTCTTGCATTGAATACTCCGAATTTTTCTAGTCATTTTATTTTGTATACTTTAGCCACTAAAACATCTTATGTTGTTGTTTTAACACAAATCAATAACCAACAAGTAGAAGCACCCATATCTTTCTTAGTTCTAATTTGCAAGGTGCTTAGCTCAACTATTCAGAAGTTGAAAAACAAGCTTTCATTATATTTAAATCTATCAAACACTTTAGACCATTTCTCCTAAAAACACACACTAAAGTAATAGTCCCATTCTCTACAGTGAGACAATTGCTAGTTCAAAGGGAAGTAGGAGAGAAGAGAGCCAACTGGGTAACATATTTACAAGAATTTGATATTGATATTAAACCAACAAAAATTGTTAGAGGGCAAGGTTTTTGCATGTTATTGGTAGGAGCTTCCAATATTATAGACCATGAAGATTCAGATAATACTACACAAGTAAATGAGATAAGTATCACTAATTCGAAATCTCAATATGTTGATCTAATATTTTACTTGAAAAATGGATATGCTCCCCCTGAATTCAGTTACAAAAATAAACGTGCCTTAAGATTAAAAGCCAAACACTTTGGAACCACTGATAATGTGTTATTCAGGAGAAATTATGATTCAATTTTACTAAGATGCCTTGAAAAACCTGAAGCGCAGACTGTTTTGTAGGAATTACATGATGACCCAGCAGGTGGACATTTTGGAGGAGACACTACAGCTCACAAAATACTACATGTTGGATATTATTGGCCAACTTTGTTTAAAGATTCCCATGGCTACATAAGGAAATGCAAGATATGCCAAACTGCTAGCGGAAGACAAAGGAGACCAACCTTTCCTCTATAACCAGTAAACATTGAGCAACCATTTGAACAATGGGGACTTGATATTATAGGAGAAATTGTCCCGCATTATTCCAAGCAACACAGATACATCCTCACGGCCATGGACTACTTCACAAAGTGGGTAGAAGCAATTCCTTTAAAGGTAGCCAATTCTGATGCAATTATTGAATTTATTGATAAGTTCATCATTACAAGGTCTGGTTTGCCTAACACACTTATTTTTGACAATGCATCTTATTTTTATGGAAATAATGTAGTTGAATTTGCACTTAAGAGAGGTTTTAAGTTAAAATACTCTGCAAATTACTATCCTCAAGGAAATGGCTTAGCAGAGTCAACTAACAAGAATCTCATCAAGATTATCAAAATAATTGTTGATCAAAACCAAAAGAATTGGAATAAATCTTTGATATTTGCATTATGGGCAGATCGCATAACTCAGACGACCTCAATAGGTACTTCTCCTTTTAACTTAGTGTATGGGAAAGACGCTGTAATACCTCCAAATTTAGCACTTCCATCTGAAGAAATCCCTTCTTCTTCTATTCAATTGAGGTTTGATCAAATCCTTAAATTGGATGTAGAAAGAGAAAATGCCAAAATTACTCATTCTAAACATCAACAAATCATTAAATATTCTTTTGATGCAAGTTCTATCGGCTCAAAATCATTACAAACCGGTGATCTCGTTTTGAAATGGGATAAAGCACATGAAGACAAAGGTAAGCATACTAGATTTCAAAAGATGTGGCTTGGACCATTTAAAATCGTTGAAAAGATAGGCTCATCAATGTTTCTACTGCAAGATTTATCAGGAAAGAGAGATTCTCTTCTTGTGAATGGGCTTATCTTAAAGAAATTCTTCTCCTAAGGAGGCAACCCCTTCTTACCTGTACATATTCTTTATGCAAGCTAGTTTCTTTTAGGAAATTATGTTGAAAATAGTCTCCCATTGGCCTTCCACTATTGAAAAACTCTTTGAAAGAATATTGTGAATACTTGCTTTCAAAAATAGAACCTCTTAAGGAAATGATTACAGTTTTAAAAATGAGATAAAACATGAAACTTTGAGAACCTCTTTAATTTTGTGAAATCTTCCAAACATTGAAAATACAGTAAAACATTTTGAATCTTATGTCCTGATGATGGATACCATTTGGGATTTGAAACGTTGGCACAAAAACATTCATACTGTGGATTCTCTGGTCACTCATTCAAAAGTTTTATAAAGTTAAGAAAGGTTATTTACAAAAAGGTAAAGACTTTCTCCAGCTAAGCATCCACAACTCTAAAATTGTCATCCACAAACTCTTAAGGAGTAACTCATTCACCCCATCCACTAGGTTTATGATTTTTCAGAGTGTCATTCTAAAATATATCTGATATAAAAGATAAAGGTCTCATGACGAGCCTGCTTACCATGATCATAGGGAACTAATTAAACTGACATTACCAATACTGCATATCAAAACAGGGTAATGGCTTATAATCAGAAGACAAGGGGTCTCATTACGAGCCAACTTGTTCAGTTCAATTACAACCAGTGAATGGCATTATCATCATCTGGCTCCCAAACTAGGACAATGGTTTTTATCCGAAAAAAATGAAAAAGTAAAAAAAAAAAAAAATACATGTAAACATATCTTTTGAATTTATCTTTCAAAAAGTTATACTCTTAGATGGATGGGACAATGAATGACTAATGGTTAAAAGGTAACCCTGTCGAGAATATAGATGTTTGCTGGCAGCAGAGGCACTACCTGTGACAAAAGAGTACATTTAAAAAAGCTAAGTTGGAGGAGCCCCCTACTTTATCTTTAACAACCAATCAAAGCTTGAATAAACCAAAAAATGTTTTTATTTTATCATAAGGGTTTGTACAAGAAGTTGAAAAATTCATATATTTTTATTTCAGAGTAAAGTTTTATCTAACGAATTCTTAGATAGTTGTCTTTTTCCTCAATTGATTCTACATAAGAAAGTTTAAGAAATTTCTTTATTTTTCAGAGATAACTGGTTCTCCTAGTGAATCACCAATTGTTGTGCTATACAACAACCACCCATTTCAATTTTTAAACTCTTAGCCTTAAAATGCCAAATAAGAAATGGGTCCCCTTTAGAATATAAATAAAAGCAATAAACTTTTGAGTGTATTGGATTTTCCATAAAATTCATATGAACATTTCTTTTAGTGTATCTAGGTCCGCTCATCACAAATCACATTTCTTTAGAACCCGTGAAAATCCATTTGGAGAGCTTGCGATGCGATCATAGTCATAGCAAAACCCTCATCGCAAAGTTTTATCAAGGTAAGCCTTTTATACACACAATGTAATAAAACTATCGCATCTTGCACAACATTAATCCCACGGAATGATTTAAAGCGACATTGAAACTTTGCGATACGATAAGGCTATCGCAATAAAAAATCGCTGATTGATAAGGAAGCATCCAATATACTGCATTGAAGAATTGCGATGCAATTTAATTATCGCATGTCGCGCTCTCGATAAAAATAAAGTGATAAATATTATGAATACATTCGGTAAAGGGATAAATCAATTACAAAGGAATAACATGATTTTCCAAGATTAAAACCCGCTGTCTCCCCATGCCAGCTCAACACTCATCGTAATCGCAACTATGCAAACAAACCTTTTGAGTGTGGCGCTTTAAAACTCCTGATTTGCGATACGCGATTATTACACAAATATTAAAATAATGTAATTGCTGATCGAAAATCACTGTGTCACGACACCTATTCTACAAAACATTGTTACAAGACTTGCGACGCCACATATGGTTTCAACATTAAAGTTTCATGTTGGAAGTTACTGTAAAACATTAATGAGCAGTTATGGGTAAGTCATTTGAATATTTCATCCTGATAGCTAAGTACAATATAATATCTCATGCATCTAATGTGCTTAACTGTGTTTGGTCCGTAATTCGTATTATCTCTCCTCAAGTTTTTCGACTGTTACGCTCCTCTTTCTCATTTTGCAGAGCTGATCGAGAATCACACAATCAGGCAAGATGTCTAAGAAATCTCGAAAGGAAAAGGCCCCCGTTGCAGTGGAAGAAGCACCAGCAAAATTGGTGGTAATTGTAGATACTACCTGTCTAGACCTAGGTAAAATCTCATGGGAAGGCATCTATGCTTTAGTCGAAGCAGAAAATCCAATGGAGATAGAAGAAGAAGCAACAGCGGATGGAACCGATTGAGCAGAAAGCACGCTCAATGATTTGGCCAGCTCTTTGCTCCATAAAATAGAAGATTGAGCCAAAGTGTTACCATATAATGATCTAGTGAGATGGGTAATCGAAAGTATTAATGTAACAGGCAGAGCTTTTTTCACAACCGATGGGAGGATGTTCGGGACATTCAAGCCTGAAGATGTCAAGAAGATGTATCACTTGCCGGATCGCCAATGGCACTACAACAAGGCATTTCTGGAAGCTTTCTCTAAAGAGAATGACATAGAGTCAGACCCTATCAAACAGTGGAGACATTTTCCAAACAAGCATAAACACGAATCCTCGGGTATGTACTCTGTGGACTCCTTAGCATCTCCATATTGTTATGCTTCTGCAATGGTATTTAGGCTCTTTGGAAGCCCAGATTCTGCTAGGTTTTCTATAGAAATGGTCCCATTAATAAAAGCAACAATCAACTCTTTTATTATGGATTGGACAACCATTCTATTAGATAAAATGGCCAGTCAAATATTACATTATAGAAGAAACAGATTTGTCACCACCCGAGTTGTGCCCCCATTTTATATGAGCACCTACATAATGGACACAATCTGTTTTAATTCTGATTTTCCCATTTTGGGTTGGAAATGGACTGTTCAAGATCTAACCCCCATTGATATTTATCATAAGTATCTATGGAATTCTGACTACAAGAATCATATATATATAATTTGCCATGGTTTTGTTTTACCTATTCATCAAGCCATTTTTAACAAACATGCTCCTCGGTTCTTTGACGAAGCCAACATTGAATTAACTTCAATCGACAGTTGGTTAGGGGAGGAAAATTTCACATATATTAGGGTTTTTGGGAGTATTACAGACCCTCATGTCCATCCACTCTATATCCCAGACAAGCTATTAGCTAGGGAAATAGCATACCAGATGGTGGAAAAGGGGATGACTAGAAACCTTAAAGACTCTAAAAAACAAGTGTGGCCTCCATTTCCCCTCTGTTGTGGCACTTACACATTGCATGATTTTAAACATGCTGAGAAAGAAGTAGAGAAAACTAAGGACCTAAGTCTAGCAGTGATTCCTAAGAGACAGTATGATCCAAACAAGGTCACTTACAATTTCACTAGTCAGGTGAAAATTAGCAAATTTATCCATGAGGAGGATGAGTTTGATGATTTATTCGCTTCTGCAGAGTTATTCTCACAAGTAACTCATCTGGCAAGATTCAAACTAAGAGCCGCAAATATGGATAAATTCATGGAATGCAGGACACGCAGGTTACAGACATTGCCTCTAGATTTATTGAATACTACCCCTACTGTTCAGCAAGCAGAGCACAACAGGGAGCGGACTATTGAAGAGATTTCCGGGGAAGGGGAAACAATTAAAAAAACCAGTGAACCCCTTAGCACAGATGTTAATATTGACCCCATATTGATAAAAGAATGGGAGTAGTTTGATCAGAAGATCAAAATCTAGAGCGACCCCCAAAACAATATCGCATCAGCATCGCCCACAAAACAACAACCCATCGTTACTGAGAGTGCGATTGAAGGGACACCTAGTACAGACATAGCTCAGAAAGAGATTGAAATAATCCCTGAAAATCATTCAGGTGAAATTACATTAAATATTGAGGAGATACCACCTTTGGATGTATTTTATAGCCCAAAGCACAGGGATGTAGTTAAGAGACAAAGAAAAAAGAGGAAAATTGACTAGACATCATCCACAACTCCTCAATCTGAATTCATGAATGTTATATGGAAATATTCAGAGGTCAATCCTTCTGAGGATTTGACTAAGTTATCCCAATTTGCAGGGGCATACACAACTATCACAATTGATAAGGCCATTGAGGTTAATCTATTAATCAAAGAGAAAGATCAAAGGATTGCTCAACTTGAAGAGCAAACAACAGTAGAAAAATAAAAGATTAATTGGCTTGAGGAACAGTTGGCTGAAGAAAAACAGAAGAACGAGTAGCTTAAAGTCCTATTAAACCTGGAGAAACAAAAGATTGACCAGCATGCCATCCAAAAACAACAATAGTTCTCCCAGCAGCTCGAACAACTTCAATTGACACATCAACAAGGTATGAAGGCTAAAGAGGAGCAAATATCATAGCTACAACTATATACAGAACAATTCAGAGATTATCCTAAGGTCGAGGAATTTAAGAAGGAAGCCTGAGATGAAAATAAGGCCTTATCGCAACTGCTCAATATACTTTGCCATAAAATATCGCTTGTTGACCCATTATGCATCATAATTGCATCGCTGATCGATCAGGCAGTTAATACCTGATTAGAATTTGAGGACACAGATGACAAGGCCACAAATTTCCTCTCCTGGCAAAGCATAGTGGAATGCAGAGCTGTTAACCTACCGAAAATTCAAGAGTCGCATAAAGAAGTATTATTTTCAGAAGGGGAAACATAGTTAGTAAAGGCAAAAAGGGCTACTTCTAGGGCCAGAGCTATAATGAACAATGTGATAGAGTTGGTAAATGATAATTTATATGGAGTCAATTTTATTTTTGATTGTTTCCTTGGAAAGATCCCAAAAGCGAAAATGTTAGAAAATCAATGGAAGTAGGATTTGGCCACCAAAGAAGAACAACTCAGGAGAGTGCAAAGCCTTACTTGGGATGCATATTGGTCCTTTTTGGTCAAGCTGCACATTCAACAGATGACCATCAAATTCCTTGTCGACGTTGTTGATTGCATGGTGCCCAAACTTTCAGATGCCAAGTACATGGGACAACTACATTCCAAGATGAGTCATCCTCCGAAAATTGAAAATATGCTCAATTTATTAGTTGTGGATACAGGAGAAGAAATAGATACAATGAATCTTTTCAAAGGCAATCACACTACTATTTTTGCAATTCAAATCCCAAATTTTAATGTTTACAATTCCAACAACTCTAAGCTATCTTTGTTGACAGTTTGTTTTAGTTCTATTATATAAATCCTTTCATGCTATTGAAGAAGGGTTCCTCAATTTGTACAAAAAATAGACTTGAGAAGTTGCACTTCTGCACTTCTAAATTTATTTTTTTATGAGCAATGGATCAAGATTTCAGATTTTTGTGAAAGAACTTTTTCAAGACCTGCAATTTTGTATCTCCTGGAAGTTTTTGGAATAAAGAGGTGGAACCGGAATGTTATTTACATATCAAGATTCAAATGCATGCAGTATTTCTATCATTGTTCCTTTTTGTCTTGATTTAATTAGCATTTCATTTAACTTGCTGTTGTTGATGTATTCATACACTTCAAACAATTCTATATTGAGTCACTTCTGAATGATTTAGAATTGTTACATTAGAGATATATGTCAGCAATAAATATTACGATGTCATGCGATATGCTTTTATAATTACTTTGTTTAATTTCTTATGCAAAGTAATCATCATTTAAATGCATCTTTCTATGGATAAGTAAATCATCTATATGATTGTTTGTTTGCTAGGAATTATCAAGAATCGCATTGCTATAAGATTACCCGGGTTATGTAGGTATATTTGTATATTTTAAAGTCATAGATAAAACCATCTACCACCTTCGATATACATTTTAAAGCACTCATTCGTTAAACCACACATTATTGGGAAACTGGCCCCATAACCCCTAGTTGGAGCCACCATCCCAAATGAAAAAGGAGTTGTACTAAGGTCCGGACTTGGTGGTTATTCCCCAATGTTGGTGCTACGATTTTAGAGGCATCAATAGGTTGTTATCATTTACCTATAGATGACTATGGTTGACCATGGCTAACCATGATGACCACAATTGGCCACCATGGCCATGGTTGAGCACAATTAACCATTGTTGATTTTTATTTGGCCACATTTGACCTTAGTTGAACATGGTTGGCCACGTTGACTATGGTTGACCTTGTTGTCTATGATTGACTACGCTTGACAACATATGACCATGGTTACTTGTGTTTTACCTCAAACAACCAAGGGAAGATCATGGTTGATATAGTTGAACATGCTTGACCATGGTTGTCAATGGTTTTGGTTTTTGCATTACACATCATTTTTTAATTCAATTTCACTGATGTTTGATGTTCTTCAAAATATGACGTCATTTTTTGTGCATCAAATTGTGATGACATTTATTTTTCATCACATTGTGATGTTGTTTATTGTTCATCACAATCAGACAACACTTATTGCTCACCAAATTGTGACCTCATTTCTTGTTGGGCACATTGTGATGTCATTTGTTGTTCATGGTATTATGACGATGTTTATTATTCATCACACCATGCTGACATTTGTTGTTCGTGAAGTCACGATGATGTTTGTTGTTCGTCACGTTGCAATGTTGTTTATTATTCGTCACATTACAATGTCATTCATTGTTCATCAAATTCCAATAATGTTTATTGTTCATCAAGTTGCAATGATGTTTGTTATTCATCACACTATGACATTTTTAGTTATTCATGACATGCGATTACATTTATTATTTGTTACATTGCCATGATTTTTGTTATTTGTCACATTGTGACGTCTATGTTGACCATGGTTAGCCATCTTAACCATCCCAACCATGGTTGACCATAGTTAACCACAATCAACTATGTTGACCATTGTTGACTATGGTTTGGCAATGTTTGACCTTGGTTGAACATGGTTGGCCATCTTGACTATTTGAATACATATGACTATCATGGTCAATTGTGTTTGACCTTGGTCAACCAAGGGATGATAATGGTTGGCTTAGTTAAACATAGGTTACCATGGCTTTGAAACGATTTTGTTTGTTGCATTTCAACATCATTTTTTGGTCCAAATGTGATGACATTTGATGTTCATCACATTATGACGTTGTTTGTTGTGTGTCACATTGCGACAAAGTTTATTGTTCATCAAATTGTGACATAGTTTATTGTTTGTAACATTGCGATAATGTTTATTGTTTCACATTAACGTCATTTGTTGTTGGGCACAATGCGAAATTGTTTGTTGTTCGTCATATTGCAATGACATTTATTGTTCACTACATTATTACATTGTTCGTCACATTGTGATGTTGTTTGTTATTCGTCACATTGGGATTATGTTTTATTGTTCATCACGTCATTGAGGGTTTTTGATGCTTGGAGATGGTTCAAGTGGGTTGATGAGGTTGAACATGGTTGACCTTCCTTGACAAGGTTGACCATGGTTGAGGAGTATGTTGGATTTCATAATTATACTGAGAAGCGGGATGAATCAATATAATGACAACTACTTATCTAATTCCATTCAAACATCATAAAATAAACTGAGCAAGTAACACAAGATATACATGGAAACCCTTATGGGAGAAAACCACAAGACTTCTTTATATGAAAGATCTTGCATAAACTAACATACCATTACAGGAATTTGTAGGCACCAACCTACATGAGACATTAATCCCCTTTGATGCATTGTATTCACCAACCTACAAGAGACACCAATACTGTTTGTTGCTTTGTAGGCACCAACATACAGGAAACACTAATCTCCTATTTTTCTATTAGAGATTAATTAATAGAGCAATGGAACGAATAAAATATTGCGGAAAAGAAAACATAGAAAAGCATAAAGCAAGAGAGACAAAAATATACGTGGTTCACCCAATTTGGGCTACGTCCACAGAGAAATAACTAATCCTTCATTTTATATTATCTAACAAAATGAAGAGATACAACCTACTACAAATATGCTATAATTTCATATTCGCTCTCACACAGTCTCTCCTCTTTTCTTCGTGCACAAAATAATACACAACCACAATATAATTCCCTCATATAAATCAAGGCCTTTTAGGGGAAAAGCCCTAAATTAACATAACTTCTACCGTCAGATGTTCCATCTAATGAATGACCAAGATTGAATACGAAATTACAACATTTTACAAGGCAATTTTTCATATAATTTTTGCTTCAGGGGCACTGCCCCCATACCCACGCCAGGAGGGGTGGCACTAGTTGGGGAGAAAGTCCCCCCACATCCCCTCATCAGGGATTGTGATCCAACCAAGGGTGAAAAAAAAACCTTTGAAAAATCAGGAAGATAATCAAGCTCCACACCCGATAGTTTATTTGTAAGCACCAACTTACAAGAGACACCAATCCCCTCTACTTTTTTATAGGCACCAGAATATAGGAGAAACCAGTTTCCTTTGCTTCTTTGTAGGCACCAACCTACAAGAGAGACCAAACCCCATAGCTACAAATATTCGTAGGCACCAACCTACTTCAGTAAGTTTTATTATCTCTTTATAATGTTTGTTAGTTGTTTATGCTTTCATCAAGTTTGCTTGTTACTTTTGTCTTTACCAAATTTTTTAGTTTCTTCTATCTTCACTAGGCCTACCTGCTACTTCTTCCTTCACGAAGTTTACCTCTTCTAAAACTTGTTGCTTTTAGTTTATTCCTAAGAATGAATTTGCATAGCATGCCAAGTATCCAATTTTGTAAATCTAGTTATGAAATTTCTTCCATAGGTACCTAGAGATATCTCCTCTGTCTCATCTGAATTTCATAGTCTAAAACATCTCAAAAATAAAATTATAACAACAATTCCAACCTGACCTATTTGAAGCACATTTTAGGAGCATTCAAAACACTAACTTCGTAATATAATATCCTTGAAATTATAGTGAAAAAGTCTAAAATTTATATTATAGGTACCTTGAGATATCGTCTCTGTCTCCTCTAGATTTAGATTTTGAAACATCAGAAAAATAACTATATATAAAAAATACCAAGTTGACCTATTTGAATAATAAATTAGGAGCATTTAAGAGGCCTAATTTCCTTAGACGTATCTCCGAAATTCTAGCACACTAAGGTCTAAAATTTGAACCAAAGGTACATGCTGATATTCTCTTTGTATCCTCCAAGATTTATGGTCTAAAACATTCCAGAACAAAAGTTATAGAAAAAATTCCATGTTGACATCTTTGAAGAAGATTTAATGAGCATTTGTGAAGCCTAACTTAGACCATATCTAAAAAATTATGGTGAATCAAGGTAAAAAATTTGAACCATAGGTACATGAATATCTTATATCTCTATCCTCCAATTTTCACATTCTGAAAAATCCCAAAAGAAAGTTTATATTGAAAATTCCCAGATGGCTCATTCACCCCATAAATCACAAATTTTCTTCCACCTTTAGACTCCAAGAATCACCCTAAAAGTTATTCCTTAGCTCCTCTTGCAACTTCAAATCTCTTCTTATTTGGATTATGTTCAAATGAACTCATATTCTCTTTAGTGCTTGTACGTTCACTTATGGGGATGACTTGTAAAACTGGTTGGGTTGGTATACTTGTACTTTGGTTGGGTCACCTTGATGAAATATTTCATATCTCCTCATTCCTATGGAGTTAGAGGGAGTGCATATACCATTGGAAAGGCCATGGAATAAGATTTATAACAATATATCCTATACTCCTATTTGAGCTAGATAATTGGAGTAAAAATGTTTTCAAAGATAGGGTATCCAAATGGGGCATCAAAACTCCAAAACAATATTTTCCACAAATTTTATTTTCCAATCTTTATCTTGGCGATAAGTAGCGTCACCCTATCTTTGACATTAGTGACAACAATATTTTCAATAGAGTATTGAACATAGTTGACCATTAATCTAAAAATGTATTTATGTTACATTGATGTTAAGGATTGTTATATTAATGTTTGTTAGCCACGATTGATGTTACATTGATGTTCACATTAATGGTTGAAGAGGGTCGAGATGGTTTACCATGGTCAACCATTAATGTAACAATGTATGTATGTTACATTGATAAAAAATTTTCACCATGAATAGACTTTTTGACCATGTTTGACCATGGTTAATCTTGCTTGACCATATTTAAACATGGTGTTGTCAGCATTTAGTTATAGTCGACTGTGATTGGCCATGGCTGGCATGATCCCCATGTTGACCATGGTTGGAAATTTTGACCATGTTGACCACAATTAACCATTATACCCAATGTGTACCCTTGTTGGCTATTGTTTGCCCACATTTGACCTTGGTTGATTAGAGTTGGTCATATTGACTAAGTTGACCTTGTTGTCTATGATTGACTATGATTGACCACATATGACCATGTTTGACCTTAGTAAACCAAAGGAAGATCATGGTTGACATAGTTAAACGCGATTAAACATGGTTGTAAAGGGTTTTGTTTGTTGCATTACGATATCATTTTTTTGTTCAATTGTAATGACATTTGATGTTCATCACATTGTGACGTTGTTTATTGTACGCCACATTACAATGAAATTTATTGTTCATCACATTTATGACCTAATTTTCTGTTTGGCACACTATGATGTCGTTTATTGTTCATCATATTGCAACAATGTTTATTGTTCATCATATTGTGACAATGTCTATTGTTATGACATTGCAATGACATTTATTGTTCATGATGTTTATTATCCATCACTATGCGACGTTATTTATTGTTTATCACATTGCAATGCCATTTATTAATTGTCACACTGCAATGATGTTTGTTGTTTGTCACACTATGAAAATTTTTCTTGTTCCTCACATTGCAATGTTATTTATTGTTTGTTGCATTGCAATGATATTTATTGTTCGTCACGTTGTGATGACATTTAATGCTCATCACATTACGACATTTTTTGTTGTTATTCACATTGTAATGACTTTTGTTGTTTGTAAGATTCTGACATCTATGTTAACCATGCCCACCATGGTTGACCATGGTTAACCATAGGTAACCATGTTGACTGTTATCACCATAATTTTTATTTTATTTTATTCTTATTTTTATTTATTTATTTATTTTTTTCTTAACTTTGGAAAGTTTGCCTTGTTTCTAGTCATGGTCTTATAATAAGTTTTGAGTCATCGCATGCTTAAAGGGATAAGTGATAGGATTAGAGTTTCAGTAGTGTTATTCTCATTTTTAAACCCTTCTTCTAGTCATGGTGTTAAAGGGTCTCTAGGTCATTTCATGCTTAAAGGGTTAGGTCGCAGGGTTAGAAGTCTTTAAGGTCATATTTCATTTCCAAACAAATTTTGACAACTTTATTCATGTCTTAGAAGTCATATCTCAAGTCATTTTGAAAAAAAATTGGAATTAGCTATGAATCCACATTTTCATAGCGTAGACAGTGTAAAAAACCTATTTTGCACTACGAAATCACTAAAGCAACCTTTTTCAGCAGAAAAAAAACCCTATTTTCTGTTTTAAGTAGTCAACTTCCAAGGGGTTTCTTGAGCAATTGAAAGCATATTTTGGAAAAATGAACAAGGTTCTTCTTTATAACATACCTATATACAAAAATCTCTTTCAGTTTATTCACATTCATTATAAGGTGGGAGAAATGGATGACCCAACTTGCGCTAAAAAACTGCTGAAAGTCATTAAGAGGGGAACTCTGTTTTCTGGTTTTAGTAGTCTTTTTAAAGATCAGTTTCTGGCCACATGCAAAAGTATTTTGGAATTCTGAAGGAGGTTTCTATTCATAAAATCTCCAACTACAAAATTATCTCTTAGTTTCTTCAAATTCATTATGAGGTGGGAGAAATTGGCCCAAATTGCGCTATGAAATTGCTGTAGGTGCAATTTTGATGTTTTTCCTAGTTTTCAGGGCAGATAAAGGAGAAGTTATTAAAAGGCCAACAGGAGGGTTATGGACATTACCAAGGTCGAAGTTAAGGAGGAGCAGTTGTCAAGCATTGAATTTAATTCCTATATTAGGTTGTTGTTACCATAATAAGGAGTTGTACTCCTAATTGTATTAGGACTCTAAGACAATCAATTAAATTTCACTTGTATTTAATAGTTTGTTTTATGGTTAGAATAGGTGCCAATCGTAGAAATTCGAATTCTTTTGATGAAGGATCAGGGAATCCATATTGTAAAAGCTATATATGAAGCAAGAGGTCAAATTAGGAAGAGGTTGAAGACTTGTTGGCACAACTGCTACTTTATGCTATGAATTATAATCAGTAATGCAGAGAGGTTTTCCTGAACAGATCTGAGTTCTCATGGGGTTAATGTTTTTTTGATTTATATGTTACTTTGAATCATTTGCAGTAAATCTCATTGCTATTACTCAAAATTCACAACCATGTGCTCTGACTTCCTTTCGAAATGAGATGACTGTGTCTTTCTACATTTTGTGAGTAAACTATCTTTGAACTACTAGCAGTAAGTTTCATTACTATTACTCAGAATTTATAACCCTATGCTCTGACTTCCTTTAATAATGGAATTGTTGTGTTTAGCAGTAGATCTCATTGCTATTACTCAGAATTCACAACCATGTGCTTTGAGTTCCTTTATAAATGAGATGACTGTGTCTTTCTGCATTTTGTGAGTAAACTATCTTTGAACTACTAACAATAAGTTTCATTACTATTACTCAGAATTCATAACCCTATGCTTTGACTTCCTTTAGTAATGGAATTACTACGATGACCTATTTTCTTGAGTGAATTATCTTTGTTTGAAAACCTCATTTGCCTCAACTTTCATGTCAAGAAACCTTGTCACTGAATTTATTGACTTGTTGACTCCATAGCCCAATGGTAGCAAGCCTTCATCTTTTCAACCTACAAAGACACAAAACCAAGATAGAGTTAGCCATCTATATTATCATTAATCAATATCATTAACCTTTGAGAGATCCCTCTCAGACTGATGAGGCTAAGCCTCAGCTAAAAGATTGGTTTGAAATAGTTACAATGAGGTAGTTTGATTAGCAGCCTATCAGGGTCCTATTTTGGTGATAACATTTTGGTGCGTCTGCCAGGAGCCTGAAGATTACTCATTCCCGAAATCAAGAAGCTAAACTTTTGAAGGTAGCAGGAGCTAAGGAAGCTGTTCGAGGTTGAAAAACTACCTCGGCGACTCCATTGTTGAAGAATTCAAATTTCATAGATTTATGGTGATTCTACTGAACTTATGAAGAACTCAGATGCTGCCATTCTTGTTTCAAGGTATGCATGTATAAATTTTTCAGAAATTCATGGTTTCCCAAATCATTTTCCCAAGGATACATATTTTTTAAATTCACAACCATGTGCTTTGAGTTCCTTTATAAATGAGATGACTGTGTCTTTCTGCATTTTGTGAGTAAACTATCTTTGAACTACTAACAATAAGTTTCATTACTATTACTCAGAATTCATAACCCTATGCTTTGACTTCCTTTAGTAATGGAATTACTACGATGACCTATTTTCTTGAGTGAATTATCTTTGTTTGAAAACCTCATTTGCCTCAACTTTCATGTCAAGAAACCTTGTCACTGAATTTATTGACTTGTTGACTCCATAGCCCAATGGTAGCAAGCCTTCATCTTTTCAACCTACAAAGACACAAAACCAAGATAGAGTTAGCCATCTATATTATCATTAATCAATATCATTAACCTTTGAGAGATCCCTCTCAGACTGATGAGGCTAAGCCTCAGCTAAAAGATTGGTTTGAAATAGTTACAATGAGGTAGTCTGATTAGCAGCCTATCAGGGTCCTATTTTGGTGATAACATTTTGGTGCGTCTGCCAGGAGCCTGAAGATTACTCATTCCCGAAATCAAGAAGCTAAACTTTTGAAGGTAGCAGGAGCTCAGGAAGCTGTTCGAGGTTGAAAAACTACCTCGGCGACTCCATTGTTGAAGAATTCAAATTTCATAGATTTATGGTGATTCTACTGAACTTATGAAGAACTCAGATGCTGCCATTCTTGTTTCAAGGTATGCATGTATAAATTTTTCAGAAATTCATGGTTTCCCAAATCATTTTCCCAAGGATACATATTTTTTAAGGAATGGTCCAAAATTAAATGGAGAAGATTTGAGTTTAACTTTGAAGCATATATCATATTTCTGTGATTTTACCGAGCTTCTTAGAGTCAAACATGAGGATGTTTGCATTATGTTGTTCTATGATTCATTTCAAGGGAAATGTAAATAGTGGATTGAAAGCTTTCCTGTCAAATCTATTAAGTCATTTGCAGACTTTTGACTTATGTTTTTGGAGGAATGGATAGATAGAACCGAGTTGGTTGCAAAATCTCCTTCAATTCAAGGTTTCAAACAATGGAATGATGATCATATTAATGAAGAAATAGATGAAAATTTTTCTTTGTCCTTGTCTTCTTATCTAAAATTATTTGAGTGCAAGACAAAAGATAAGATGAAATTTTTGGATGAAGTTGCTAAGAACATTGAGAAAGACATTGAAGGTTTACAAGGTCAAATTCAATCATATAGTCCTCATGATCATGATCATAATTTTCAAAAGCTTTTTATGACAGAATACAAAGAGAGGGTGTTGCTTCCTTTCTCTTTTGAGTTTGAGGAAGAATACATTATTTTTGAAAATCAATTTGAGGAGCAGTTTGAGAGCACACAACTAAAGCCTTATGTAGATGATCGAAGTATTAGTGAATTGTCCAAAGCTGCAGAATATCAAAAGAAACATCAAACTGACCATGTGTTTTTTGATCCTATAGCGGGCTACATGGAAAGGTTCTATAGTCCAGATTTCCAACTATATTTCCATTATGAAGATCAGATATTTCTCATGCTGCCTCGGTTATTTCAATGTCATGTTTGTTTTTGCTTCAAGCACAACCAAGAGATTCAAGTGTCAGATCAGATCAATGACTGGCTTTATTGGAAGTTTTATGTTCCTTGAGGTACAAATGGAGATTGCAGCGGATAGGGTAGGTAGGAAAATACAAATAAGCTCAAGGTTGACTGAGCAATTTTTACTAGGTACAATTTGAAGCAGATTGGGCAGAATTTCAGAGTTTTTTTTTTCAAGTAATGGATTGCAGCACTGGAGCTACCGGTTCTTAGTGTACCACTGGGGCACACTATCCCTAGTGGAGCCAGTGTTATCACCCTAATTTTATTTTTTATTTTTTATTTTTATTTTATTTTTGTTTATTATTTAATTTTAATTATTTTTTATTTTCATTAATTAATTAATTTTTTTATTTTTATTTTTTTTGTTTTAATTTTTTTTTTTTATAATTATATATATATATATTAATTATAAATTTATTTTATTTATTTTTTTTTAATTTAATTAATTTAATTTAATTTTTTTAATTAATTAATTATTTTTATTTTATTTTTTTTTTTTTTAACTTTGGAAAGTTTGCCTTGTTTCTAGTCATGGTCTTATAATAAGTTTTGAGTCATCACATGCTTAAAGGGATAAGTGATAGGATTAGAGTCTCAATAGTGTCATTTTCATTTTTAAACCCTTCTTCTAGTCATGGTGTTAAAGGGTCTCTAGGTAATTTCATGCTTAAAGGGTTAGGTCATAGGGTTAGAAGTCTTTAAGATCATATTTCATTTCCAAACAAAGTTTGACAACCTTATTCCATGTCTTAGAAGTCTCACCTTGTGTTTAGAAGTCCTGTCTCAAGTCATTTTGAAAAAAAATTGGAATTAGCTACGAATCCACGTTTTCATAGCGTAGACAGTGTAAAAAACTTGTTTTGAGCTACGAAATCACTGAAGCAGCCTTTTTCAGCAGAAAAAAACCCTGTTTTCTCTTTTAAGTAGTCAACTTCCAAGGGGTTTCTTGAGCAATTGAAAGTATATTTTGGAAAAATGAAAGGGATTCTTCTTCCTAACATACCTAACTACAAAAACCTCTTTCAATTTATTCAAATTCATTATGAGGTGGAGAAATTGATGACCCAACTTGCGCTACAAAACTGCTGAAAGTCATTTAGAGAGGAACTTTGTTTTCTGGTTTTAGCAGTCTTTTTAAAAATTAGTTTCTGGCCACATGCAAACGCATTTTGGAATTCTGAAGGAGGTTTTTATTCATAAAATCTCCAACTACAAAAACCTCTCTCAGTTTCTTTAAATTCATTATGAGGTGGGAGAAATTGATGACCCAAATTGCGCTACGAAACTGCTGTAGGTGCATTTTTGATGTTTTTCCTAGTTTTCAGGGCAGATAAAGGAGAAGTTATTAAAAGGCAAGCAGGAGAGTTATGGACATTACCAAGGTCGAAGTTAAGGAGGAGCAGCTGTCAAGTAGTTAATTTAATTCCTAGATTAGGTTGTTGTTATCATAATAAGGAGTTGTACTCCTAATTGTATTAGGACTGTAAGACAATCAGTTAACTGTCACTTGTATTTAATAGTCTGTTTTATGTTTAGAATAGATGTCAATCATAGAAATTCGAATTCTCTTGATGAAGGATCAAGGAATCCATATTGTAAAAGCTATATATGAAGCAAGAGGTCAAATTAGGAAGAGGTTGAAGACTTTTTGGCACAATTGCTGCTTTATACTATGAACTATAATCAGTAATGCAGAGAGGTTTTCCTGAATAGATCTGATTTCTCATGGTCTTAATGTTTTTTTGATTTATATGTTACTTTGAATAATTTGCAGTAGATCTCATTGCTATTACTCAAAATTCACAACCATGTGCTCTGACTTCCTTTAGAAATGAGATGACAGTGTCTTAAATCTGTATTTTGTGAGTAAACTATCTTTGACTTCCTTTAGTAATGGAATTGTTGTGTTTAGCAGTAGATCTCATCGCTATTACTCAGAATTCACAACCATGTGCTTTGGCTTCCTTTAGAAATGAGATGACTGTGACTTTCTGCATTTTGTGAGTAAACTATCTTTGAACTACTAACAATAAGTTTCATTAATATTACTCAGAATTCATAACCCTATGCTCTGACTTCCTTTAGTAATGGAATTACTGTGATGACCTATTTTCTTGAGTGAATTATCTTTGTTTGAAAAGCCCATTTGCCTCAGCTTTCATGTCAAGAAACCTTGCCATTGAATTTATTGACTTGTTGACTCCATAGCCCAATGGTAGCAAGCCTTCATCTTTTCAACCTACAAAGACACAAAACCAAGATAGAGTTAGCCATCTATATTATCATTAATCAATATCATTAACCTTTGAGAGAGCCCTCTCAGGCTGAGGAGGCTAAGCCTCAACTAAAAGATTGGTTTGAAATAGTTACACTGAGGTAGTTTGATCAACAGCCTATCAGGGTCCTATTTTGGTGATAACATTGACCATTGTTGATAATGGTTTGGCCAATTGTTTGACCTTGGTTGAACATGGTTGGCCATCTTAACTGCGTTGACCACATATGGCGATCTTTTCGTCCATGATTGACTACACTTGACCACATATGACCATGGTTGACCCTATTTGGTATACTAAGGGGAGATCACCGGGTTGACTTTGTTAAACATGGTCGACCATAACTCTTAATGGTTTTAGTTTTTGCATTCCAACATCATTTTTTTGTTTAATTACAATGATGTTATTTTCATCACATTATGATGTTTTTTGTGCATCAAATTGTGATGAAGTTAATTGTTCATCACATTTTGACATTGTTTATTGTCTCACATTTTTTGATAATGTTTATTGTTCATCACATTGATATCATTTGTTGTTCGTCATACTGTGATGACATTGATTGTTTGTCACATTGCGATGAAGTTTGTTGTTCATCATGTTGAAACAATAGTTATTGTTTGTCACATTGTAACGTTATTTGTTGTTTGGGACATTATACATCACACTGTGACATGGTTTTAATTCATCTCATTGCGACATCATTTGTTGCTCGATATATTGCAATGACATCCATGTTGAGATCAATATTGAAGTTATATTTTGAACAACAAGAAGTGTACTATTACAGTTATATTACTAGTTATAATACAATTTTTTTCCAAGGAAAATTTTGGGCATTAGGTACCTCTTGGGGAAGAAAGTTCGCTTAGCTCGAAGGAAAGAGAGAGGTTGCTAGTACTATGCTAGCCCTCAATATAGACTCACTTAAGATTACAGCAAAGTTACTCTATTCCAAAGTGTCAACATGTCAACTTACGAGACTTAACTTGGGTGGGGAGGATAACAACTATTCTGTTCAACCACCTAGTCTAAACTTAGTTGAAAACTAAGTTATAATACAATTATAAATGTTATATTTATATTAAAATTTAAATATTGAAATATTTAAAATAACATTTACATTAAAATTATGTTGAGTAGCAACGTAGATCCTTCGTAAGCTCAGATCTATCAAGTGTCAAGAGGGATCAAATCTCCTAAGGTGAAAACTTCTTTTAGAGTGCAAAATTTGAAAAAACGTTTGCAACTAGAGAGCTTTGTTCCATCTCTGTGCTTGATAGATTAGGGCTTAAGACATATATTTGTTGGTTCTAGTTCTATATATGTATGCATTTATGCCATATGTCAACTCCTTACTGAGCATAATTTTTTTTTTGGCATCTCCTTGTTTTTGAGCAATGCACCAAGAAGATGTGCCACATCATAAGTATTTGTTTAATTGATATATATATTTATATAATTACTATAATATTTATATATATAATATTCTAATGGACACAGAAATATTTTATCAATATGAGCATTATATGAAATATTTATTTATGGCTCACGTTGTCCAGATTAAATATGGATTTTTGTTATTTTGTATATTTTTAAATAGATTTGTCTTCTCATTATTGAGGAAAGTATAAATCAATATCCATGGATATGATATCTTCTTCTTCTCTCTCTCTCTCTCTCTCTCTTCTCTCTCTTCTCTCTATATCTATATATCATATAATATTATATATATATTTTTATTATGCTACACGTCAACTCTATAATCATAAAACACTTATCAACAGAATAAGAAATCATTCTCTACACACGTACACACATTTGATATCAAAATATTTTACTTAATGTGCATATTCGAATACACATCACGAACATACTAAGAAACAAGAAATAATTAAAATTTTCAATGAAGAAATTAATAATCTCACTCATACTAAAAAGTAGAAATCACTTATGGAAGAAATTATAGTTTTTTTAACTATCAATTACTTTATCTATCTCTCTATATAAAGTTGATGTAAAATTATGTTATTAAGGCAGAGAGCGAAATAATTACACATCTCACTAATACTAAAAAGTGTAAAGCACTTATGGAAGTTTTTGTTTTGTTTTGTTTTTTTACTATAAATTACTTTATCGGGTAGCAAGCTAAGTGGGCTTGATTGTGGGGAATACTCCACAGTTAAGCGTGCTTAAGCCAAAGGCGATCTAGGATGGGTGACCTCCCATGAAGTCCTGGTTACTGGGTGCAAGCCCCGTAAGTGATGATTGACACTATGTGATTCATTTCACTATTTTCAATCCCACTTCTTCACCCTTGTGAGCATCACTCAATGCAATGAGTGCTAAGTAGACTATTCAAAAATCATGAGAAATTAGTCAGTTACGACTAGCTATCATGGAAATGGTCATAGATGAATGGCTTACTTAATGCAATTGAATCCAAAAAAATGATATCTAATATAATGCACTGCGAAAACCCCTCAATACTTAAATACAAAAGAGTGAAGGAAACTCTACTTGAATGGTTCATGAGGCACAATACTTGCTAAGGTTTTGCAAATGGGGTAGCAAGCTAAGTGGGATTGATTGTGGGGAAAACTCCACAGTTAAGCGCACTTGAGCCAGAGGCGATTTGGGATGGGTGACCTCCCAGGAAGTCTTAGTTATTGGGTGTAAGCCCCGAAGCGATGATTGACACTATGTGATTCATTTCACTAGTTTTAATCCCACTTCTTCACCCTTGTAGGAATCACCCGATGCAATGTGTGCTAAGCAGACTATTCAAAAATCATGAGAAATTAGTCAGTTATGACTACCTGTCATGGAAATGGTCATAGATGTATGACTTTATTAACATATTTGAATCCCAAAAAATGATATCTAATATAATGCACTGCGAAAACCCCTCAATACTTAAATACTTTATATCTCTTTATATATAAAGTCGATGTAAAATTATGTTATTTAAGGTGGACATTGAAATATTTTATTATAGCCAACATTGAGAGATTTTTTTTGTTATTAATATTCGTGTTCCTTATCGAAATATTTTTCTATTATTACCATTTGTAATTTTTTAAGTGCGAGTATTTTTTTTTAATGTAGGACAACATCTCTCCCATAATGATATATAAAGCACATCTCAGTGCAATTAAGTATTAAAATTTATTATATAGAATTATTTA
>APFE031306734.1:0-51356 GCA_000404065.3 Pinus taeda
TCGTTTCTTTCTTCTTTAATGAGAAACTTCTTTTACAATATACTGGTGCAGTCCTTTACCAGTATGCAGGCTACAACCTGTAGAGGGCTACAACCCTCTCTCGTTTTCTAACTACTTCTGGAAGGGAGCTACAACCCCCTCAGCTCTTGTACTAGCTGATCCATTTACTAGTACGTAGGTGCTGACCCTACAATCTTCAGGGACCACGTTTCATCAATTTTCAGACTGGATCCAAGAGTACAAAACAAACATTACTGCAATACAATCATCAACTTAAGCTTGCATCATAATTCATTAAACAACCCAAAACTGAATCACTGAAACCCTGTCATTAAGAACACAGAACCCAAACTAGAGACCAGAACTCTGCAACAACCACCAGAATCAGCAGCAACCTGAGATATCAAACCTTATCATGAATACACTACTACACTGTACCGAAACCGCGTGTATATGCACTTTCTCCAAAGGAAACCCGCGTACAGATCTAGAAATGATTACTTATGCCTTCGCTGTCAGATCCGACCCTTGCCAAACTTCCGGAACAGACAACCAGCAATACCAGATCCTCTCACTTCGTCAGACACCCCAATCGCACATCCTTTGCCTAATGATCTTCTCCTTATATAGCCTTAGGCCTTGCTCAATACCATGGTCCAAAACCATAACAAACCAATACCATCAACTTCGAAACTAGGGATCAACACGTCCGTCGAGACACCATGGTCCAAAACCATAGGCACAACTTCCAAGGACTAACTGCCACGGACCAAAGGTACTTTTCACATGTACGTGCTTTTAATGAATCCAACCTGCGTGTATACACGGATTCTCCTTGATGAACCTGCGTATATCTCTTTCTTGTCCTGTTGTACCGAAATCTGTCCTCTGATTAAGTTGCCATCACCTGTACCAACCTCTGAGTGAGTTGCCATCAAGGACAACACTTGAAACATAATGCCAACACAAGCTCTGTGCTAGAACTATGTCACCTCCTCTAGGAGCTGTGTCACCTCCACATTGAGCCTCCTTTGCTGAGAAAGTCGATTCACTGAAGTGCTCCCTCTCTGCCCCACAAAATCTCCCCAACACTGCCTCTAAGGGCCTGTGTCAGCACCTACGACCTCTGCTTCATCCTCTGTAGGATCGCACTATCTCTCCCAGTGATGCAATGCCTCTCTGCTATGTATGCTTCAGCCTCGAATTGAAGTGCCCTTGCCGAATTTCCCCTCACTACAACTCAGATCACTTAGCTCAACTTTCTCAGCAAACCACTCGAGAAAAATCGAACTCTTTGATCTCTTGGTGTGTTTCCAACTGACTCTCAAACCTCCTCTTATAATTTTCCTATTGATGAATCAACGGTCGTGATCTAATATCTAATCAATGGTTAAGATTAGAATTGGCTTGATCCTCATTACTTAGAACATTCTCACCCATATTCTTATTAATACACATTAATAATTTTATTTTCCTATGTTTAGAGTTAGGAACCCATTCAAAATATATTTATTTTAATAACTCCTCATCCGGGTGGAATTTCTCCAAATGATTTATGGGTTTTGGAGATATCATGTGTTCTATTTCCTCCACAAAATTTTGGAGGTATATAACATCCGATGCTACCCAAATTCAACACTCCCTCATACCGAGGAATGTGCTCTAGTAACACTTCTCAATAGAAGTACTACATTGATCCACTGCATCAGTCCTTTGTGCTGCTAATGCTTGGCCTTCTGCCATTCATCCACGACACTGCTACTTACTGCACTACTTCCTGTGACTCTACCACAATCATTTCTCCATCTGTACTACAACTACCTCTCAAAATGTTGCATCATGCTGCCCATAGCACTGCCACTGCTAATTTCTGCATTGCAACTCAGTTGTTGAGAAGTAAGCAACTGAAAACTCACCCAAACAATGACATCCTGGTCAATGTGGATGCCTCGTGTTCCTGAAGCTACCTTTTATTCTAATATATGCTGACCCTTTGCTACTACTGCGCTGCTGCAAACAGCTCTATGCCTCTCGCATTGCTACAACATCCACTGTGCTGCCTCAAAATTTGGCACTCTAGCAATGCCACTGTCACTTCATCACATGTCACTCCAACTAACACCCGTCATTTTTGTACTATCATTAAGGGCTCCTGTATCTGTATGTGATCCAATAGTTTGGGTACCTCAAGGATCCTACCCGAACATGCAGTCCTCTCGACTACAATTCCATATTTCCCCACCTCTTCTCCAGAGGCACATGAGCACTCATGACACAATCGTCATCCTAGACATCCTTGTCTGCATTTGCTAGAGCAACCTTTGAGTCAGAAGCTTCCCCCTTGCCCTTCTTCCAGGGGCATTGGGTGGTGTTAGAGCCTAGATTTACCTCAGGCTGAAAAGGTAAGCTTCTAGGTCCACATCAAACCACGCTCAGCCTCGTAGCTAGCCCTACGAGGACAGGAGAGGGGTCTCTCTGGGTCAATCTCAGCAAAGAATAATCAATGGGGCTTGAGATGACTGATTTAACAACTAATCTTAGGCTAGGTATGAAGTGCAAGGATTTAATTTGAGTTTTTTGGGGGTTTTGTGTTGGAAAAAAGGGAAAGGCAAGTTTGGGTCCGGGGATGAGGCCTAGTTTTTGCAAAATTCTGATTGGGGCAAGGAAGGAAATCATTTTGATGCTTTAGATTGAATGAATGGATGGATCAAACTGGTGAGGAGCTAAGGAGGGAAAGAGAGTCTCAAGGGTCCTCGTCAAACAAACGAAACATGTAAAATTAAACAAAATTTCAAGGCAGAGCACAATAGTCCAATGGATTCTACCTTAATCACTCATTTGTTTAATTTCAAAAGAAAAGGGAAGGGAAAATGATACACATAAACATCAGTGAACTTACAATTACATGGAGAAAAACATAATAAAAAAACAGAGCCACATGGATCCCAACAAGTGTTGCAAAACCCTGGTCTTTCCTTAGCCAAAAATGCTGAAAGTGAAATGTACAATGAAGTGCCAAGCAATCCCAAGTGTCCAACCCTGAAAATGACAGAAAAATTACATGATGTAGACCATCCTAACCCATTCCCATGCCTCTAGGGGTCGAGCTCATCATTCTAGGAGCTATTTCAACCAATTCTAAACAAGGCACTGAAATCTAGGCAATCAAACAACTTGCCTCTATATGGAAGGAAACTGATTCATTCATTTAATTTTCACATTTTAGTGAATGAATCCTCTAGAAGAAGTAAATATGTGCCAAAATTACATCATAGTTATCAAGTTACATCAATATATATCAATAATTACATCAAAAAGTAAAACTAGTCAAAATTGGGCGGAATTCTGAGCTGTATAGTGAAAAATAGGCAAAAATCCTCTATGCGCCGCGCTTGATTCTCTATGCGTCACGCCACTTTGGAGCTGAATTTGAGGCCCTTTCTGAAATCCAAATTGAGCTCATTATAGCTTGTTGTAAAGCCTTTCCCATCTACTTTCCAACCCAAGTAGCATTTCTGGATTTGGATGTCATGTGCCCCTCCAAAACTTCAATCTCCCAAGACTGCTTCATGTGTGTCAAAATAGGGGCAGTGAGGTCATGTTTTGAGTGTTTTTAACCTCTTGAGGGTTCAAAATTTTCCCAAATTTCTTGTCCATGCACCAAAAACCATAACTTTTCATGCCAAATCTAGAAATGCAAAGTTTTTTGGATTTGGAGCTCTCTAGCAAAAGCGCGCGCCACGTGGTGTGGCGCATAGGGAGAAAAACCCTGTCTTTTAGTGCAAAAAATTTCAAAATGCAAAATATTGCTCCAAATTTCTTGAAATTTGTGCTGGACCTTCTCTATCAAGAGCTATAATAGGCCAAGTATTCCTCGGCCAATATCCAGAGTCGATCATGCTCTTTTTGTCTCTTTTGCCTTTCGGATGCCTTCCTTAGTTTTGCCTTCAAATTCCTTATTCGGGCCTTGTAAACCTTGTTCTGTGCTATGTAGTGGAAAGCCATGTGTCTCAGCAATGATTTGTCCCTATCAGCCTTGTCCAGCAGTTTCTCCAGGTAGATGTTGACTCTCTCGAGCCAAGAATCCTGATCATCATTAATCAATAAAGTGAACTCAATCCTCCTCCTTTGGACAGCTTGGCGATTCTCACGGATGTTTTGTAACTCCATGATTGCTTGCTGATCTTCAAGCTAATTGTTCCACTACTCCAAGTATTTCGTAGTCCACTTAGCCGTCTCCAAGTTGAGGGACAAGGCTTTGATCTCTGTCTGCTGCTCCTAGATGATCTCTCTAAGATTTGGACTTTGCGGGCCCATATCTGTAACATCATCCTGGACGAGAATAAAGTCAGTCTCTCGCTCATCTAAAGGCCCCTCGTCCTGCATTGGCCTCTTGCCTTTGTCCTGTACCTATGGTGCCGATGTCGAAAGTGAGACCCCTTCCACTCCAGGTGGAGATAACACTCGCTTTGCTACTGAAAATAACTGTCTCGTGCCCTTCTGATAAGTAATGAAAACTGGCATAGTAGTAGTGTGAGTCTCATGGCCTTCATGTTGATAGGCGGATCCACCTGTCTCATGCCCAGCCTCTGAAGGTCCCTGTGAAGCCCTTTAAAAATCACGGGAGATGAAATCATCCCAGGTAATGCCCTATAATCCAAGCTGAAGAACCACCACAATTTTGATGAGAGCAAAATGGTAAATACTGTTAAATTGCTACTGAGGGGTCTTGTGTTGCACAAGGGTGGTCATCCTCTCTATGTTTCGGCATATGAAGTAAGGGATGTTCATCATCCGTACCCAGGTAAAATGCAACAACAGTCTAATGTGATAGCATACAAGCGGGAGAACCGACCCTCACAGGTGAAATACTTCATGATTAGTTTCATTAAAGGCGCATATTCATCTTTAAGGTACCGAAATGGAAACACTCTCTTGAGTTGTCTCAATAAGTCGGGTTTGATGTACAATTCATAGTGCTGCTGGTCAATTTTCTATCTCTTGTTCCATGGTTCTCCAATGCTAGGTATGCCGGTTGCTATTGAAATGGATTTTGGTGTAAGTGTGAAGGTGACACCAGCTAAAGTGGACTGATCACCATGCAAATGCAGTACAAATAGATGAGGCAACTCATGATGAAACTGAATATTAGCAACTTTCTCACAAAACTCATAACATGACTGATACTGGAAACAAGAGATGGCAAGAGGGCAGGCCTCCAATTCAGTAAGGGTGGTTGGTTCTTCTCGGATATGTCTTTCACCTCTATGAGGCCTCCGGGGTGCATGTTCCTCCATGGGTGAGTCACTTTGGGTCTCCACTTCATAATCAGATGAATGACCAGATGACATAACTGTTGCTATACAAATTGCCTTGGAGAAATAGATGTTGGTGTATGAAACTGTGTTGGACTGCCCTTTAGTGATGTGGTTGACCTCTGCCACCAAGGGGAAAAAGGTGAAACAAGGGATTGTTAGGAGAGAGGAAAATAATGAGGGATTAGAGACTATTGGTATAGATTTGGTTAGGGAAATATAGGAGGGTTTGGGAATTTTGTATAGGGTTGGGAATTTTTGTATAGGTTTAGGTTTTGGGGTTTTACATTTGGAAATTTGTGAAAGGGAATTTGGGATAGGGGTTTAGTAATTTTAGGGGGGTAGGGAACAATGAAATCAGGGAAAAATGGAATAAGGGAGAAAAGAGAATGATGGAAAGAGGATAAACTTGGTGACAAACAGTTGTTGAAACCCTAGGCAACCATTTTTATGTGAGGGCTTTGACATGGTAGGGTTTGATTATGTGTTTAGACCATCACCATTCATAAACCACCATAGCCTATCACAAAACTGGATAAATCACAGAGATGGAGGCTCTACCTGTCAAATGCGTGCAAGTTAATGGCAATTTGGAACAATTCTTGGCAGTGTTCGGGCCTTTTGCTGTGTGCGCCGCACAGCTCAGCCAATGCGCCACACCTTCCTAGTGCGCTGTGCTCGTGTAAAATAACATTGTATGTTTGCTCCCAGTGCGCCGCGCCTCTTGCTCAGTGCACCACGCTGGCCAGTTTTCTTCCAAATTCACCCAAATTTCGCACTTGTTCACCAAATTTGATCTACCTTTCTTCTCTTTAACAAATGAGCTTATCAAATGAAGGAATTGCTTATAGACCAAGAGCTTTTGAAATCTTGGCTCATGAAACCCACTTTTACAATGTTTTCACTTTGGCATTTTTTCCTCTTTAATATAAACTTTGTCTTTTATTGTTTCCTTTGATTTTCGCCTGAAATGATGAAAATCTTGGTAATTTTTTGCAGGGATGATGGCATTGGATTTCGGCAAAGGATGACCAGGGCTGCACTAAATAACTGTAGAACTTGGAAAACCTTAAAAATTGCATATTTATTACAAAAAATAAATTTGACGATTTCTTCTTCAAAACAGGGTTTTGAAGAAGATTCATTCTCATGCATTATTAATGATGAAAATTTTGGAATGAAAATTATTAGGACCATCCTCATGTGCCTGCTGGCATTATTGGACACTTTAAAGATTGAATTTATTAAACCCTAGACCTAATGACTGAAAAGACTCTTTTCCCACCAAAAGACCAAACATTGACTGTCATTGATTGGAAAATGATTTTGATGGACCTTGATGAAAAGACCCGAGCCAGCAGGTACAAGACATGAGGGGAATGAGTGGCAAGGCCCTTCCTTCAGATTATGGCATGCCCTTAAAGGAATGCAGATGAATGAACTGTATGAGACACCTAAAAATGAAATGCAATAAGAGAAATGATCTCTGACGGAGGATTGTAAAGACCGACTCTAACAGGTGGCATAATGTCCTAGTTCCCCACAGTTGAATCATCTGACCTTGGTGATGTCCTTCTTCTTCCTCTTATATTGAATTTTCTGTCTCGACGATGCAAGAGCTACGTCCTCCTCCTTCTCCAAGTTCTTGAATCGGGTTCCATTTCCGCTACTCCCTGTCTCTGTTATTCTCCTGGGCTCTTCTTGTCGAAGAGTTGCCCACATCTCCTCCCAACTGGGGAGAGTCGCTCTGCCCAAAATACTTCGGAAAAATGTCTCCCAATCCTCGGTGACTGCAATCAGGGCAGTCCTGACCATGAACTCAGGATCTGATGTAGACCCCACAGAAGTCAACTGGTCATGAATTTCTTGCAACCTGAGAAGGAATGGATCTATCTCCTCTCTCTTCTGCATCTGGTACTGTCAAAGTTGATTTTCTAATAACATCTTTTGTTGGACGGAACAGTCCTAATACAATGCGGTCAGTGCCTCCCACATCTCCCTTTCTGTGTCCTTCTCAACAATGTGAGGTACTACATGATATTTGACCCCGTATAGGATCATGCACTTTTGCTTCGCCTAGGCCTCCTTGTACTTCTTTGCCACATCAATGTCAACCGAAACAAAAACCACTCTCAAGGTATAGTTCTTGATGTGATGTTTATCTAGGATTTCCATGATCCTGGCCTTCTATATGACAAAATTGGATGCTTCATCCAATTTATCGTAATCCCTCAACCCATTCATTACCATCTCTCCTCAAAAATAGGACTGGTTCTCTTCTACCTCTCTTGCTGTCAATCTAGCAAGACTTGGATCTAGATTCATTGGGCACAAGAAACCCTCTAAGGAACAAATCCTCTCTAGACTCCCTCTACGTCTTGATTTCCCTCTCAAAATTCCTTCAAGAAACTGTCGAATGACTCCTCTCTAATCCTCCATTATTGCTACAACCCGGATCTAGATTTCTTGGCTAGAAATATTTCAAGGAAGTGATTCCCTCTACCTTGGTTCAGTATCCTTAGACGCTGTTTTGCACCAACAGGAACAGTGTCCCACCAGCTCCTCAAATCAAAAATCTACTCAGCTTCCTTAGCCCTGACAACTTGAAGAATATGAGCCCTTTAGGCTCTAATCAATGACTACGTGGGCTGGATCAACTCCTCTTGTCTAGCCGTGCCAATCCTTCCTGGCTCAGAATGATGACGTAGCTCTGCATGAGCCTGATCTGCCCCCCTTCTGCCTCTGCGCTGACCATGAAGGATGACGCAGCTACTACGTGGGCTCCTCCAAACTACTGCGTCACCTCCACCTGGCTCAGAGTGTTGACACAGGCACTGCGTGAGCCTCTACGTCACTTACTCTACACTGTGTCATCCTTCCTTCTGCGTCTCTGGCTTTGGAACAACGTTGTCACTCAGGACAACTGGTTTTCTTCTTCAAATTATTTGGATATCTTGGTTGGTGTCTTTAGTTTCCTATATCTGCAATCACTCTGATACCATGTGAAAATTTCTGAATCTACACATTAGAAACCCCTACTGTAATTACTGGTTTAACATCTCCTATTTGTTCTTTGCATTAACAAGTTATTTAATTACATAAATATCGATGTAAAACACTATTGTAGCCTACACATACATAGAGATCATGAATTGAAATAAACTGAGGCAATCACACAAGGGACACCATTATTTTTGGACAATCGTTCCCGGAAAAATCCAATTCACGAAAACCGGTGCAACACATAGAGGGTTTGTATTATTAAGTTGATTCTTGAATACAACTAGGGTGCCAGATATGGTTCACCCACAAGAGAAAAATCCTGGTAGAAGTACCTCTATTTGGAGACAAATATTCTGGCAAATTCAGCAACTGGATGATCAACCCCCAGAGATGACCCAACTGTCCCTAGTGCTGGGTAACGATGGATGCTCCATGCTCTATGCTGGAACTATGTCACCTCCATAGTGAGCCTCCTTTGCTTAAAAAGTCAATTTTCTGAATTTCTCCTTCTTTGCCCCAAAGAATCTCCCCAGCGCTGCCTCTAAGGGCATGTGTCAGCACCTACAACCTCTATGTTACCCTCTCTGGGATTGCGCTGTCTCTGTCGGTGCTTCTTTGCCTCTTTGCTATGTATTCTTCGGCCTCAGATTAAATTTCCCTTGCCGAACTGCCACTCACTGCAATTCAAATCACTTAGCTCGACTTTCTCAACAAATCATGCCCCAGAAAAATCGAACTCTTTGATCTCTTGGTGTGTCTCCAACTGACCCTCAAGCCTCCTCTTATACTTTTCCTGTTGATGAATCAACGACCGTAATCTAATCTCTAATCAACGGCTAAGATTAGAACTGGCTTGATCCTCGTCACTTAGAACAGTCTCACCCATATTCTTATTAATAAACCTTAATATTTTTATTTTCGTAAGTTTAGACTTAAGAACCCATTAAAAATATTAATTATTTTAATAACTCCTCATGTAGGTGGAATTTCTCCAAAAGATTTTTGGTTTTGGAGATCTCATGTGTTCCAACCCCTCCACAAAATTTTGGAGCTAGAGCACATATGATGCTCAAATTCCTAGGACTTTAAAACTAACATGACACTTTAACTTCATATGCGTGTCTCTTGGACTTTCACATTACATTACATTTGATTACAACAAGTATGGCCCATAGTAGTGATGTGTCCAAGACAACTCATGACACAAAGAGACAAGACACTACTGACATGTACTGGCTGATTGTGGTGTCCATGTCAAGCCTTTATGCTGTTGAGTGATGGATGTCCTCTTGGTGTGTTGTGTCTTCACCTCTGCATGGAAAAGTGTTGTAGGGTATTCGATGGTCTTGGTCTTTGCTTGATGGTGTAGTGCATGTATCCCTTTTGCTTGCTTCTCGACGTGCTTTGTAAGTTCATTCAACTGTGAGAAATTATTCTAGCATGCACTCCTTCTTCATCTCACTCATCGCCGTGCCATGTTCCATCAATGTACCTGTTCCTGCAATTCACTCATGGCGGGATGATATGAAATTCAAAAATATCCTAGTCTAACATGATGCACTGTTTTCAGTTTTGGCTCAAGATGACCAGGAGGAAGGAAAAGACACTGAAACTGCACAGAGAACAATGCAGGCAAAGGTGAAGGGCTCCAAATTACTGTCGAGAAAAACTACGTAGAGGTCACTGGGAGGAAAAATTGCACAATCAAGGACAACAGTGGTAGATGCAAGGTGGAACCCAGGTTGGCAAAAGTGTACAATTCTTGGGAGGAAGACAAGCCAGGGTGTTCGGGGGAACTGGTGGATAGTTCTGCACAATTTTCAGGATGAGGATGGAGCGATTCACTCGGGGTCCATCTGGGGATCTGTGTAATTTCTTAGAGGGAGATAGAGCAGGGAAGTAGGGGGCACTGGCAAGAAATGTTGCACAATTTTCTAGAGCAGGGCATGTTGGGCTGCGGGGAGCGGCTGGTCATAACTTCGCATTTATGAGAGACAGTGCGGGACAGACAACACTATGCAGTTTCTGGAAATAGTGTAGAGCAGGGCAATAGAAAGTTTACTAGTCAGAAATGCACAATTTTCAGGAGCAGAGAAGAGCAGGCCAATAGGAGGCCTAACTTAGTATGACTGCGTAGTTTCTACCAAGGAGAAAAGTCCTTTGCTCATACAATGAGGGGGTATTTATAGCCAAGGGTGATGCTTGACCCTTGTGACTCTTGGACTTCCCTCATAACCGTTCAACTTCCTATAAATTTTCAACTGACATGAATCTTCAACTTGATTTGTTCGTCTCTTGGACTTTCACATTACATTACATTTGATTACAACAAGTATGGCCCATAGTAGTCATGTGGCGGAGACAACTCATGACACAACTCGACAGGACAATATTGACATGTACTGGCTCACTGTGGTGTCCATGTCAAGCTGCTATGCTACTAAGTGATGGATGTGCTCTCGATGTGTTGTGTCTTGACCTTCACATGGAAACGTATTGCGGGGTATTTGATGGTCTTGGTCTTTGCTTGATGGTTTAGTGCATGTATCCCTTTTTCTTGCTACTCTATTTTCTTTGTATGTTCATTCAACTGCGAGTAAGTCTTCTAGCATGCGCTCCTTCTTCATTCCATAAGTCTTCGCGCCATGTTCCATCAATGTACTTGTTCCTGCAATTCACTCATGACGGGATGACATTAAATCCAAAAATATCCTAGTATAACATGATGCATTGATTTTAGTTTTGGCTCCAGGTGACCAAGAGGGAGGACAAGACATTGAAACTACACAGAGCACAACTCAAGCTAGGGTGAAGGGCTCCAGAGTACTATCAGGAAAAATTGCACAGAGGTCACTGGGTGAAAAAATTGCACAATCAAGGACATCAACGACAACTACAAGGTGGAACCCAGCTAGGAAAAACTGCGCAATTCCTGAGAGGAATAAAAGGCAAGTTGTCCGAGGGAACTGTTAGATAGTTCTGCACAATTTTCAGGATGAGGAGGTGAAAATTTCTGAATCTAACACATCAAAAACCCTACTGCAATTTTTAGTTTATTATCTCCTACTTGTTCTTTATATTAACAAGTTATTTAATTGCATAAATATCGAAGTAAACAAAAATGTAGCCTTCACAAATATACAGATCATACACTGAAATAAACTGAGACAATCACACAAGGGACACTGTTATTTTTGGACAATCGTCCTTGGAAAAACCAAATGCAGGAAAACTAGTGCAACATATAGAGGGTTTGTATTATTTAGTAGATTCTTGAATACAAATAGGGTGCCAGAAATGACTCACCCTTTAGAGAATGTCCTTGGTAGTAGTACGTCTCTCTGGAGACAGATATTCTGGAAAATCAGCGAGGATGATCAATCCCAAAGTGACTTTGGTTGTTCCTTGTGCTGGATAGCGAAAGCTGCTCCAAACACTACTCCGGAACTGCATCACCCTCTCTGGCTCAGGATCTGCTAATTAGTTCCCAGTCTGCCCACAGAATCTCCTAACGTTGCCTCAGAAGCCCTCTGTGTCGTCTGCGTTAGCCTCTACAACTTCTACATCAACCTCTATAGTCCTCTGCGTCCTCTGCGCTGGCCTCATTAGCCTTTGCATCAACCCTCCCAGGCTCTGTGCTGCCTCTTCTGACACTTAGCTGCCTCCCTGATATGTATTCTTTAGCCTTGGATCAAAATCCATTATTGAATTGCCCCTCACTGAAACTGATCACTAACTCAATTTCTCAGCAAATCTCGCCCTAGAAAATCTAATTCTTGATCTCTCTTGGTGTATCTCCAACTGACCCTCAAGCCTCCTCTTATAATTTTTCTGTTGACCATTCAATGGCCGAGATTAAATCCCTTATTAATGGCTAAGATTAGAACTGGCTCGATCCTCGTCACTTAGAACTTTCTCACCCATTTTATATTAATACACATTAATATTTTTATTTTCCTAAATTTAGACTTAGGGACCCATTAAAAATATTAATTATTTTAATATATCTCCATCCGGGTGGAATTTCTCCAAATTATTTCTAGGTCTTGGAGACCTAATGTGCCTTAGCCTCTCCACCAAATTTCGTGGCTAGAGCACATCCGATACTACCAAAAATCAAAACTCCCTCTTAGCGAGGAATGTGCTTTAGCAATGCTTCACGATAGAAGCATCACACTGATCCTCTGCATCATTCCTCTGTGCTGATGCTTGGCTTGCTTCTCCACATCCACTGCTCTGCTTCTTCTTGTACTACTGCCCATGACACTGCCACTTCCACTGCTACATCTGTATTGCATCTCCCTCTCAACATGCTGCATCATGCTGCCCATAGCACTCCCACTGCTAACTACTACACTACAAATCAGTTACCGAGGAGTAAGTAACTGACTTCACCCAAACATTGACATAATGGTCAGTCTGGAAGCCTTGTGATGCCTCTGTTGCTATCCTATGCTTCCTCTATTGCCATTATGCTACTGCAACCTCTTTTGTGCCTCTCGCATCGCTGGAACCTCCATTGCACTGCTACGGACTTCTGCACTCTAGCACTACCACTGTTGCTCCATCACACATTGCTTCACCTGACATCTATCATCATGATACTATTGTTAAGGGCTCCCATAGCCATATGTGATCCAAGATTTTTGGCACCTCGAGGATCCTTACCCTCTATAGTTCTTTCGAACTACAACTCTATGTCTCCCCACCTCTTCGCTAGAGGCACATGAGCACTCATAACATAATCATGATCAGTCTCGAAATCCTTCTCCGCCTTGGCAAGAGAAGCCTTTGAGTCAGAAGCTTCTCCCTTGCCTTTTTTACTGGGGCATTGAGATACATAATGTCCTAGCTCCGCAGAGTTGAAGCACTTGACCTTGGAAATATCTTTCTTCTTCCTCTTCTGAACCCCCTGCTCTCCCATAGATGCTAGAGCTGCATCCTCCTCCTCCTCTTTCTTGATTTGAACTCTCTTACCTCTACTCCTCGCCTTGGTCAGTCTCCTAAGCTCTTCCTGTCAAAGAGCCACCCACATCTCTTCCCAACTGGGGAGAGTTTCTCTGCCCAAAATGCCTTGGACAAATGTTTCCCACTCCTCGAAGACTGCATTTAGGACAGTCCTAACCATGAACTCTAGATTCGGTGTAGACTCCACGGAAGTAAGCTAGTCATGAATTCCTTGCAACCTGAGAAGGAATGGATATATCTCCTCTCCTTCCTGCATCTGATGTGACCTCAGTTGATTTTCCAATAACATCTTCCTCTGCATGGAAGGGCCCTTGTATAAGGTGGGTAATGTCTGCCACATCTCTCTTGTTGTTTTCTTCTTAGCAATATGTGGTATGACATGATCTTTGACCCCTTCTAGGATCATGCATTTTTCCTTCACCGCTGCCTCCTCATACTTATCATTTGCATTAGGGTCAACTGGGACAACTACAGTTTTCAAGGCATAGTCCTTGATCTTATGCTTATCCAGGATTGCCAAGATCATGGCCTTCTAGGGGAAAAAATTGGAAGCTCCATCCAATATATCCTGATCCCTCAATCCGTTCACTGCCATCGCTACTCCTCTTCTCTAGACTCCCTATGAGTCATGATCTCCCTTTAGGAAATCCTTCGACCAACTGTCGAATCACACTCTCCAATCCTCCTTTTCCGTTGCAACTAGGATCTAGATTTCTTGGCTATAAATATTTTGAGTTAGTGCTTCCCTATACCTTGGTTCAGTCTCCTTGGAAACTATTCTGCACTAATAGAACCAACATCCCACCAACTCCTCAAATCAAAATCTGGACAACGCCCTTAGCCCCGAAAACTAAAGAATCTAAGCCCTTCTGGCTCTATGCAATCATAGTGAGAGTTGGATCAACTCCTTCTAGCCATAGTGTCAATCCTTATTGGCTAAGAAAGATGACTTGGCACTACGTAGGCCTAGCCTGCCCCCTTTGCCTCTGCGTTGGCTTGGACAGCTGGCACAGCTACTGCATGGGCTCCTCCCAGCTACTGTGTCTTCCTCTCCTGGCTCAGAATGTTGACACAAGCATTGCGTGAGCCTTTGCGTCACCTTCTCTGCACTGTGTCACTCTTACTTCTACATCTCTGGCTCTGGAACAATGCTGTCTCTTGGGGCAATTGCTTCTCTACTGTAAACTTATCAGAATCTGGATTAGGGGCAAAAATTTGCTCAAAAATGAAAGTGCTTAGAATCCCTCAAAAAATGAATGACCACATTTGTCTCAACAATACAATCCCAATACAACTCGTTTCACTGAAAACATAGCTCGTATGAGAAATATAGAGACTTCTTTTCGCTATGCCAAACATATGAATTTTGCAAAAAAAATTATAGTCATTTCCCAGTTAGCAGTCTGTACCGCTGACGTGGCAAGTGACAGTGTAGGTCAAAATTGGGTCAATAGTCAATGAGGACATGCCAAGTGGCACTTTATAATTGGTCAATAGGTTGATGTGTTGGTTTTTTATTGGTCATCAGAGGACCAATGAGAAGGTGATGTGCGGCAAGCCCGAAGGCCACCACGTGTCCCTCCCCAAGGGCCTAGAAGGTTGGCGCAATGTAAAATGTTATTTGGAAGGTCAGTGGAGTTGAACCCGTGACCTCGCCTAGACAAGCCCCACGATTTACCACTATGCCGCAAACACATGACTTAATAAACATTGGGCATGATTTTCATTTAAAGAGATAACACATGGTGGTTGCGGAAGGAGAGGGCCATCCCCCTCTGCATGTGATTGACACCTTAAAACTGAAGGCCAATGCTTAATGCTAACTGTGAGTTTAACACACTAAGAGGGGATTAACACTAATTAAACCATGTTTATCCCTTAATTAATCATAGATTAAGTTGGCAGTAGTTTTAGCAGGTCCAATAAATCTGGCGTTGCTCCAATTTTGGTGGAGCTAACTGGATTTTCTCTAGATTTGGTGGGGTTTTCCTAAGGAAAACTAAAGAGACCATAAATTTTTGAAACATTCGACCAATTTTGGCTCAAAAAGAGTCATTCCTAGATTATTTGGATGTTCTAAACACAATGGAACAAGTTGCAGATGCAAAAAGGCACTTCTGTATGTGATTTTTTTACGTTTAAGTTTAAGGAAAACTAGGGCCACCAGTAGAGGAGGTCAAGCCTAGATCAGCTAAAGTCCAACTACAGAGCTTGGATAATGATTTTTTGGGTCTTTTGAATCGAATGGAGTAGGTTGCAAAGCCATTAGAGCAATGCAGGTGCATGTAATCAGAAATTGACTATTAATCCAAAGAGGGTCTAGCCATTGAAGTAGGTCCAAGGAGATGTATCCTAGGAGGGGTGAAATCCTTTATTAGATTTGTGTTATGAGTTGTTGTGTTTTAATTCTCTGCAATTTACTTGCTGCATATGTATTTTAAACAACTAATTAACCTCATAAATTGCTCATAAAAGAGACTCAACACTTGACACACAATTCTTCACATTTTGGTTAATTTGAGACAATCCTAAACACATTTTTTTTCTTAATATTGATGAGGGATCTTGCATAGCATTAACAAGTTTGCCCAAAATTAAGATCAAGTTGGTATGAGAGAAAGGTTAGCTCATTTTAACCCTGAGATGGTTTTCCAAGGTTAGCTAGAAAATTAACTATTGGTTTTGTGTTTGTGCAAGGAGAATTTACTGTGTGCAATTTTATGTGTGTAAGATGAAGAAGGGAGTTGGTTTGAGATGCTTCTTTCTTGAGAAATTTTTTGAAGCTTTGCGAAACTTTCTGATGCATTAAAAGTGTGATGAGAGCTTCAACAAGTGATGTTTCTAATCCATCTTCCTTAACAAGAGTCTTTGATAAAGATATGTTGCAAGAGCTTATCATCATGAGAGATATGGTGCAAGAGATGAATGAAGATAGGAAGTAGAACACTATACTTCAAGATGAGTTGATGGCCATGAAGGAGGATGATCCAGGTGGATGTTGGTGGCCATCCACCTATCCCATTTGGACTCCCACAACTGTATCTTTCAATTTTTCAGTTTCCTTAATCATAGCATAGTTTACTATTTTTAGCAGTTTTTCGGGTCCTAAACTTCAGGAGCCGTTTTGAGGCCCTAAACGATGTTTTTGGGGAAATCTACCGCCAACAATCTTTTCTATCAAAAATTCATCTTTTCCGTTGTAGTCCTCGGAGAGCTCTTTCCAACGAGCTATCATGCACGTCAAACGAAGATAATACGACCAATTCGCGACCATGGGAAGTTGATGTACCAACTAACCCAAAAACGGGGCCCACAATTTGGCGTTTCATCTTCTAGGGTTAGGTTTTGGAATGTGAAGGGTCTTCCATTGTTTCTCAACAATAAATAGGCCTTTGAGCCTCATTGTAACACAGTTCAGAATAGTTCAGAGGCATGTAGCCGCCACATCTCTTCTCAGAGATAAGCTACCATCGCCCTAGCTGGTTTATTTCCACGTCCGTTTGTAAGCATATTTCAGTTTTTTATAGTAATGAAATGAAGTATTATTATCGCTGCATATCTGTCTTTATGGTTATCTCTATATTTTATTGCGTTCCTCTTTAAATCTGGATCAGTGGTATCAGAGCGGTATGCTTTTTCTTTGTTTTTCTTTGCATGTCCCCAATGAGGTTGGGATATAAGGAGTTAGGGCTTGAACTGGTCAAACCTTTGCAAGACCAGCCTCGCAAGTCCCGACGGCCTCCCATGGCGGATGAGAAGAAAGACAAGGGCGCAGGAGATCCTATCAAAATCTTGCTCGAAGAAGCGCTCGAGTGGCAAAGGAACGCGATGATGGATAACTTTGCGCAGATCCTTCAGTGGCTACCCAGAGGCGACGCATCGGCTTCCAACAACTACTCTGGAAATGCCACACCCTTTAAAGTACAAGTTAATTTTGAAATCCCCATCTTCGAGGGTAAAATAGACACAGATGCCATAGATAAATGGTTAAATCTGCTAGAGGGGTATTTCTCGGTTCATGAATTTTCAAGTCGGGAAAAGATTGTTTTCGCTCTTCTCAAAGCAGCCCCCCACGTCAAGGACTGGTGGGAAACCTACTGCGAGCAGAAGGATGAAAGTACAGGCTCACTATTTTTAGCCGCACCCACTTGGAATGACTTCTGGGATGCCATCAAGGAGCAGTACTACCCTGTCAAAAACTATGAGGAGAAATACATCAAATGGACCACACTGCGGCAGGGACAAGACCAAGATGTGCTGGAGTTCACAAACATTTTTCATACCCTTCACACACAGTTGGGTATCCAAGATTCTGAGCTGCATTTGGTACTCAAATACCGCAGCTGCCTACACAGATACATCCAGGAAGAGATGGAGTTCTTGAACATCTCCTCACTCGGCACAACATACCGATATGTTGTCAAAATTGAGCAAAAGTTCAAACAGAAGAAGCGAGACTTTGGATCTGCAAATCCGAAGCCCAAAGGACAAAGCCAAGGCAGGATGACCCAAGACAACCTGTCTAAGCCACAAGAAAAGAACAACACCATGAAGCCAAAGGAGGACACAGGAAAGTGGTGTGAGTTCCATAAGAGTCCCACTCATAACACAAGTGTGTGTCGGACCAAGCAAGTGCTGGTGGCCGAGTTGAAGGCTTCCGAATTAGATGCATGTTCTGACTTCGAGCCAAAACCTAACAAGGGGAATGGCAAAGGGAAGCAGATAATTGATGCAAAGCCTAGTGCCACTATTGCCTCTGCCAAGATCCAGAAGAATGAGGCAGAAGACCCAAAGGAGGGGGAGCGCTTTTTCCACTCACAAATGTGGGTGAAGGGTTCACCGCTGCAATTCATTGTTGACAGTGGGAGCCAGAAGAACCTCGTTTCAGCAGAGGTCGTGAAGCAGTTGGGCCTATTGACTACACCACACCCACAACCATATAGTATCGGGTGGCTTCATGAAGGACGAGATCTCAAAGTTCGCCAGTAGTGTCGCCTTCCCTACAGCATCAAGCCCTTTGTAGACGAGGTATTGTGTGATGTTACACCTCTAGATGTTTGTGATGTACTATTAGGCCAGCCATACTTGTGGAGGCGACATGCTGTGTATGAGTCAAGGCCTAGTGTTGTCATTATTTCTTTGAAAATTCATTATACCGGATACCAGAGGTAGCTCCACCTACTGCCACCTCTTTGATCACTGCTAAGAAAGGCAACAAGCTCATCTCCCAGACTAGGAAATTCATTTTTTGTCTGGTTCGCTCCCAAAGTAAGGGGAAGATCGTTGCTACATCCATGACCCCCGCAAAGGTTTCCTCCACGCAGCAACAGCAACAAAGGATACAGTCATGACAGAACACAGGAACAACTTCTCCTCACCCATAGGGGTACCACACAAGTTTCAGGTGGGCGACAAAGTTTGGTTGCATCTGCAGAGAGAACGCCTTACCAGAACCCATCAGAAACTCAGACCACTCCGACATGGTCCTTACACCAGTAGCAAAGCTATGGGAAAAAATGCTTTGAACCATAGCATTCCTCCATTCCTTCGCTTGCACCGAGTGTTCAATATGGACCGTTGTCAACCATGCTTCCCATTAGGGCCTCAAAACGGCCCCGGAAGTTTAGGACCCGAAAAACTGCTAAAAATAGTAAACTATACTATGATTAAGGAAACTAAAAAATTGAAAGATACAGTTGTGGGGGTCCAAATGGGATAGGTGGGTGGCCACCAACATCCACCTGGATCATTCCTCCCCCCTTAGGAAGCAATGGTCCCCATTGCGTTGAGTTCCTCCTTGAGATGAGGAAGCTTCTGCTGAGCTGGGTCTCTGGTGAGTTGTTCTGCAATCTCTGATGTGTCCAGAAATCATTTTGGATTTCTATCTAACTTGCCTTCCATGTTGTGATGCATTTTTTCTTGTGTGTTCCCTTATTAACTCCGTGCTATCATAGGTTTCCAAGGGGCGCACTCACCTCACCCTCCATGTTTTAGAACCTCTCATGCACCTTTTTTGGCTTACCGAATATGTCGCACCCTTGCTACCAACAAGGACATCTTACTTGCCTTTGTGTGAAACCACGTTTAAGGCATTACCATACGACCCATTGCTGGGACTCCTACACCAAATGGTCTAAGGTCTAATTAGGAATTCTTACTGGGGAGATCCCTTGATGTGTTGGCAGGTCCAACACCATCAATAGGAAGTTTTGGTGTACTTCCCCAATGTACACCCTTTGGATGTGTCTCTTTGCTTTAGTGTACCCTTAGAAAGTCTTGTATAAATTTGTTGCATGATCTTCAAAGCTCCATAGTGCAAGTGACCCAATCTTCTATGCCAAAACTCACTGATGTCTCGGATCTGCACCTTCTCTTCTTTAGTGCTCAAAGTAGCATAGTATTCTACATCCAAATTTTAGATTTTCTTCACCCGAACTCTGATCCGCTTTACCTATCCTAAGGTTATGGGATGAAGGAAATCCTTTCCCTTGCTAAATATCACATTGTAGCCACAATCCTCGAGCATGGAAACTAAACCAAATTCTTCTTCAAACCTAGAACATACATAACATATTTTAATGTGAGAGGAGAGCCAAACTCCCTCTAAAAGGTAACAATATCGATTCCAATTGTGCTATACCTCCCATCATCTCCCATCTCAATGTGCATATGGAGGTCCTTCTCCTTTAAGTCATTGAAGATCTCTTTGTTTTTGGTCATATGGAATGAGGCTCCACTATCCAGGTACCACACACTACCCATCACCGATATCACCATGAAAGCGATGAGGGTAAAGTCCAACTCGAAGTGTGAAGCAAGAGCTTCACCTATCTCTCCTCCCGAGGGCTTCTTACTTGCCTTATTATGTAGACACTTTGTGGCATAGTTTCCCAACTCGTGATATAGAAAACATTTAATCTTTGACATGTCCTTCTTCTTTCCGCCCTGACTGGAATCTTATTTGGAATGGGATGAATTCCCCTTCTCTTTCTTCACCTTCCTAGCTAAGGCAAAATTCTCCTCATCATCATGCTTGGATGATGATCCATCTTTGGTGTTCTGGGAATCTCTTCTTGTACTAGGTCAGATCACAATCACTCACTCTTTGATAGCTTCTCCCTCCCATTAATTGGGTCTTGGTATTTTTTCTAGCTCTTAGGAAGTCCTAGAAGTGCTAGGCTCTCCAGATCATCTTCAACAACTATAACATCAACACTTCCATGCTCATCCCGACATTGGGTGAACTTGGTCAAGTACTTCGGTATTGTGTCGCCCTTCTCCATCTTGATCTTTTTGAGCTTGTCCTTTAGTTACAACTTCCTGTGGTCATTATTGTTTTGAAATAGGTCCATCAAGGCCTTCCACATTTCAAATGGAGTTTCCTTACCATGGAGGTTCGAGACAATATGAGCTTGAAATCCTTCTCACCTTTGCTGCACACTTTCTCCATTCTTCTAGATCCTGAGCATCAACTGGCTTAGGAATGTCTTTGCCTATGAATTCCTTAATCCCATTGTCTTCCAACATTTCCTCCATCCTTTCCTTCCAAGAAATATAGTTAGAACTACCCTTAAGGGCATATTCGAGTCTCAATCCGTATAACAACATCCCGCTGGCTCTGAAGTATGATACTGCAAATTCTATTTCTCATGCAAAAGACAAGCTCATATTCTCCTCTTCTATAGTGATTTCAGCTTTGATACCATGTAGAAATTCCTTGTAGATTCAAACTACAGATTGTAATATGATAAAAAAATTGACTTGAATCTACTCTACTCATCGGTGGAAACATTAATTGACCAATGAAATCACGAATCATAAAAGATAAAGAATTCAACCAGACATAACACAATAATTTTATTGGGAAAGCCATAACTAAAACCCCCTGCTATTTATATATTTCATTAATCAGAAAATATGAGAATATTACAATGATTTTCTCAAGCCAGAGCAACCTCTGCACTATCTCTATCTATCCCACTGGTTCACAAACAAGCTCCAACCAATACTTAGCCAAATTTGTTGCATGCCAAGCTCTTATTTCATTTCACAACTTCCTAGGGAATTAGCTCATATTTAATTGGGTAATTCCTCAATAATGAACTATGCAATCCTCATATGCCTTCTTATGATTGCATGCACCACATGTACAAGTCCGATGATTATACAACTGATAGTACATTGTCCCTAAACTCCAATCTCTAATGGGTCTTTCTATGATCTGACATGCATGATTTAATTATGAGTGAATCTTCAGTTTACTGGTTGAGTAGTGCTAGTTACACCCCACTACTACAGGTTACACCTCACTACCTAAATCTCCCACTAATTCCTCCATCAGTTGGAACTAGTTTAACTGAATTTAACTCAGTTAAATCGAGTTAAATAATTACAACTAAAAATAAACTCAACCCGCGTGCCTAAAATTTAGGAACCACTATACATGACTCTAGATAGATTCCCAAATCGAATTAACTGAGCCAACTAAGTCAAATTAAATTTATTAACTATTACAAGTTGCTATGAGAATTAGAATTAGAATTTATTTCCTAATTTAATTCAAGGGAAAAATTAAATTAGGATTTTATTGTTGCATTTTCAACAGAAACAAGGGGGTTAACTCAGGTTTTTCGCTTGTGATTTTTAGGTTTATACTTCTGTTAAATGCTAATCAAGGTTGAATTTGTCTTTGTTCATAGTGTTTAAAATACATCACTAAGCAAATGCCACCACTGTTGAAAATTTCACAAGTGATGTTAGGATTCTTGTTTTATTTTTTGAAGGTTTAGTGAACCAACATGGATTTTGTAAAGACATATACACAATTTTCCCAATCATAGTCTTTAGAAAATGAAGTAGTGAAAATCAATCATCAAATGGATATGATGGGTGTGGGTATAATTAAAAGCAACAGAAAGACATTTGCTTCTATGAGAGGAAACATATACGACTTAATGAGCAATTGTGTTTGTGTTATAATGAAAATGGTAAAAAATATGTAAGCAATTATTGTATGAGAAGATGTAGATGCACATTTGTTCCGTGTTGCAAATATTTGGTATCAATAGCAATTGTTTATATTATATTTGGGGTAAAATCAATGTAATACATTATTCTTAGTACAAGAAACAATGATACATTCTAAACATACTTACAAGTGATATTTCCAAATATTTATCTTATTGGAATTCAAAAGAAATTTAGATATAATGAGACATGTAGTTAAACAAATAAATGCCACTTTTGCAGAGCAAATAGAGCCTATTATATGTTAGAAAATTATATATTATAGAGCAATGGAACACATAAAATATATTGCAGAATTATAAACACGAAAAATGCATAAAACAAGAGAGACACAATTATACATGGTTCACCCAATTTGGGCTACGTCCATGAAGAAATAGCTAGTCCTTCCTTTTATATTATCCAGCAAAATGAAGAGATACAACCTACAACATAGCCAATGTAATTCCCTCTTCGCTCTCACACAATCTCCTCTATATGTCTCGCTTAAAATACAGATATACATAGCCCCAACACAATTCCGTAATATATAGCGAGGGTTTGGCTTCTAGGGAAAAAACCCTAAATCAATCATAACTTCTACTATCAAATTTTTGCCTAATGAATGGCCCAGATTGACTACGAAATTCCAAATTTTCGTAAGGCAATTTTACATCTATTTTTAGCTTCGGGGGCACTGCCCTTCATCCCCTGCTGGGGGGGGGCCTCTAAAGAATCGTCGTCACCCCCAGCCCCCTGATAGCACACATAAGCGGGTGGCGTTGCTGCCACATTACAAAATGGGGTCCAATGTGACGATACCTCTAAATAAATAAGATAATTAGTCTCCACACCCAACAATCTCCCCTGTTGAGTACTTGTGATTGTGTAAATCAAATTGAATGAAGATATGTATAAGAGAATTCAAGATAAAAGTGTGTTAATGCACTAATTTTTGTTATTTTATAACGATTTGGTTAGATGAAGAAGATGTGGCAACTTCTACAATAAGGTCCATGGATGGTTTTAGTGCACATAACAAGAGCCTTAATATTTCCCCTCATTCTAACATTTTATGTTAGAAATTTGTAATACAAATTTGGGATAATTGCATGAGAAATGCATTGAAACCAATGTAAACTTTGAAACAGGAACTGTAAACTCAAAACAAGAACTCTAGCCAAACAACCCAACATAAACATGAAAAAAAACCCAAAAATGAAAAGTGTGTATTTCAGAATGATGTTTTATTTTTTTTTTAGGGTTAGCTTTCAACATTTTTAAAAATAGCAGTAAAACCAATTTTTTGTGCAAAATAAATGAAAAAACACACTAGTGTTGTTGGTAGAATGACATTTTTCTTTTGTGGGTACAATTTCAATTTTTTTTAGTAATGGCGTAAAAGATAAAATAATGGGATATGAAACACATTAAAACTCCAATAGTTTTCATCCATGACGTTAAACATATAATGTCATGTCTGTAAAAATCGCTAAAATTCTAATTGTTTTCAACCATAACATTAAAAAAAATAAAATAAAAATAAAAAAATAAAAAAATAAAAAATTTGACAATATTTCAACCATGAAATTAAAAAACTTTAAGTTATCAACATATTTCAACCATGACATTATGAATAAATTATATGACTAAATTAATCAAAATATCAACATTAGTAGATTGAATGAAACATAAATTATATCTCTAAATTATTGTTGCATTGTGGATATTCTAAACAAATAAATTCATCATAATTAAAACATATAATCCAACAAACATAAAATTGACTCATAAATTCATGTGAGATCATATGGAAGTTAAAATATTCATTTCAAGTTACCATGCAAACATCATTTATATAAATTGTCTTAGACAATTCTTCAAAATCACTCATATGTTCTTGCACACCATCAAAATTCACATATTCAGATGAATGATTGGATGTAGATGAAGATGTTCCATATTCTTCTCTTTCATCAACTAGTGCCCCATCTGAATTAACATGCATGCACACCATTTCAGGTTTCAAAAGTCTTCTAGATCTACGACTAGGTTCAACGGACTCCCATCTCAACCTTTTTTCTTTTGGTAGCAACCTCTTCAGAATCTCTATCGTCTTTGAGCGAAGAGTTCTTCTCTTTATTAAATGGAAGTAATAAATAAGTATGTCAACATCCTCCAATTTTAAGAGGTTTGTGTGGTGACAATTTATATTTGTACCCTTTCTTTTTCTCTTTTAGCCAATTTTTTTATCAACTACCATCTTTGGCTTGTACACACCATTGAATAGGTGTGTATTTGTGGCATACCAATGTACTTCAACAACTGTAACATCTTCATTTTCTGTAATGAATGCTATAACCTTGGAAACCTAGAATGGATAGCCATGTGCATCTTCATCTGCTAACATTGCGATCATGCAACCCTCCTTAATATCTTGTATTGAACCCCTGTAAAGGTCTTCCATGGCTTCACATTGTGAAGAGTATCTTCTGGAACCAATATACATTTCTCTTTCCTCTACCTGTGAAGAATTAATAATAACTTGAGATTGTTGTTGTTCAATAATGTTTGTTTCCTCATGCTCATTTGACACATTTGTAGCCAAATAAACGGAGTCTTTAAAAATATATCTTCATTTGTTGATCTTGAAAAGATCACTCTAATTATTTAAAAAAGGCTCCCGCCAAACTGAATCAGCAACATCAAAGTACTCATATGTATATCTAATATATTTTTTAATTTCTTCCATGTAATCAGAATAATTTATATCTCTCTTCTACCTTCGTGGATTATGAAGTTTATCATTTGATTGTAATAACAATATATTTGACACAAGTATTGGATGATTTGTAATGAACTTCATAAATTCCAAACGTGATAACAACACCTATTCTACAATATTTGAATACTTCTTGCCCCATATTAGTGTTTTTCCATCATATTTTTTGATACAAAATTAATGTTGGAAGCTAATGTCATTAAGTTGTTCAATGCATTTCTTGTCACCATGAGATCCCAAAACAAACCTTCGCATATCAATAGTTTCTTCCAACACAAGAAAAATAGGCTTTGGCATGTATGATTTCTTAAAACATTCAATTAATGATGACAAGCTCCCAACATCCTTCCTCCTCAATGTTACTGAAAAATGACTGAACATCTAATCAATATGGTCATGATTGTGCTTAACAAGAAGGAAATCAACCTTTACCTTATGAAAAATTCTGATTCAATAAGCATGTTTAGATGTCCAAAAACAATCTGATTTTTGTTTTCACAACAAGTGTTGTCCAATTGTAGATACAAAACTTCAGGAAGATTACCAGACCAATGAGAAAGCACATCAAGAATTATGGTTATTGTCATATTTTCATCATTATGATTATTTCAAGCTGTGAAGTAAACCCTTGGCAACATTTTCCCATTGAATACCATACAACCGACCAAGTGAAACTGAATAAAATTTTCCTCTTGTAAATTTTTGGGTGTGTGAACAAAATGTGTTAGAAGTGTTTTCTTCTGGGCCATACCATCAATTATCAAACCCAAATATTTACTCAGATTATCATAACACGTGTTTCGATGCTTGTATAACTTTTTCCTTTCACTTGTTTGATGTTTGCGATGCTCTTGTAGTGCATTGACAATCTAATCTACACATAACATAAAATAAAGTTATTAATAAATACATTTTCATGGTTGATGACTATACAAATTAAAAAAAATATGTTATGCATGCTTACCTCTTTCTGCCCCTTGACATTTGTCCCTTTTTTATTTAAGAGAAGCACATGTACTACAATCCCCTATCCTTGTCTTCTTAGGCATACAAACATTGTTGAATTCTTTCCTCCATATCTTCACAAAATATTGATATGTAATAAACGACCATTTCCTTCAACACCTTCTGCACATTCTTTGTATAAGTTGTAGATTTCTTTTCCTGAGAAATTATCTGGAATATGTGTTGTGTCTCTATTTGGCATACACTCTCCATGCTTTGGAAAGAAGTCTTGTATCCATGACATTTCAATATTTGCTGATGGGCTAAACACCTATTTGGGTGGACTGCACAATGTGCAAAAATCTTAGAGTAGTTAAAACAATTGCTCACCAATGTGCCAAGGATGAGAATCATGGATCTTGGCAAGGATTTCATGGTATGTACTGATGTTTGCAAAGAGGGACTTGATGGAGTCTTAATGTTGGAAAGGAAAGTCGTGTGCTATGAGTTTGGAAAATTAAAAAACAGGAGGAAAATTACATGATGCATGATTTAGAATAGGCTGCCATCATTCATGCTTTAAAAATGTGGAGGCCCTACCTCCTTGGCTATAAGTTCACGCTCATGTTAGACCATAGTGGGCTCAAATATTTGTTTGGACTTGAATGCTAGGAAAGCCAAATGGATGGCCATGATTAATGCATTTAGCTTTGAGATTAAGTATATAGAGGAAAACAAAGTTGTTGATGCCTTGAGTGGGAGAATCCAGGTGAATCACATGGAAATTGTAAGCTCATATGTAACAAATATGGAATAAAGGATCAAATTCACTAGAAAACAAGATGAAGCATACCAACAAGTGTTGGCTTAGGGGGCCCTAACCCAGATTCAAAATTAGTTGCGCCAACCAACAAATCCCTACACTACTGACCCTTTCGGCAACAACCCACATAGCGCAAGTTACAGTCTCACTCGAAGCAGTATGGGGGGATGAAAGAACCAAGTTTATGCATCTAGAGACGAGTGTGATGTCCTTTAGTGCCCTATATCTTCCTTTGCGTAGATCTATAAGCCCCCAGGGCTCGGTACTACAACTCTACTAAAACTGCCTTAGACCTTTGCGAAGGTCCATGATCAGTATTTGCGGATCCTTAATAGTCTGTTTATCCACTTACATGCATCAGAGAACTACTCTAGACTAGGGTTTGCATAGATAAGCTTAAGTTATTAATAAACATTAGATAATTCATCAAATTCTTCACGGAATTACATAAACATGCTTGCGTGCATCTTCTAACAATTATTCAATAAAATCATGCATCATTAGATCAATATTTCATAAACATATTATTTCATCAACAACGTAGTTTATAAAAAAAAGTAAACAAAAATACACAATATTTCTCTAGAAACAACTTCTTTATTGATTTCCAGTTCAGAATACAGACTCAAAACTTCCCTGTGCACTCAGCTACAAACTCTTCCTAGGCCTCTACGCACTCAGTTGCATAGCCTTTCTCTCCTATCTAACCCACTTCTTTATGCTAAGACTTCTCTTCTATTCACCCATCACATCTCTTGTTACATTAGATATCTGCCTTAGATTCTCTAAGTCACACCTATTTAGAGCCTTCTACATATAATCCCATGGTCCACAGATCATGGGTGGATCTCAAAACCGACTCAACTTTTACATAAATAAGGGGCTAAAACCCCTTTGACTCCTAACCATCTACGTGCTTTGCATGCACAAATCACGGAGACTTTACATTATTTGCAACAATTACATCAAAACTTGGGTTTTTAACCCCAAAACTGACCCAGGGGACCTCATCCCAATATGCCCCCAATTCAAATATTGTGACTTAACCTTGAGTCACTCGCCTGATGCTATGACCTTGCTATGAAGATCCCCCAGATTCACTTGAACTACTACAACCTCAGTAGTACTATGTGTGGCTTACTTATTAACCTCTTCCACTAGCTTCTTTGTAGCTTGTCCTTCTGCGGCCAACTTCGTTGTCTGCTGCAAGCTTTTGAGCTTCTCCTGAATGTTGGTCATGACCTAGTAAGCTTCGTCTAATTAGGGTCCCAACCTAGCCTTAATCAATGCCTCCTTCTTCTGTACTACTTCGACCTACACAAGGAGATTCTTCCCTTCTTGCAACTTGGTTAGGTGTTGTGCTGGGGAAATGGAGCACGCCATTGCCCGGAGTTCATCGTACTATTTCTACAGCTCTCGAACCTCTGTATTCAGTATTTGTAGGTTTTCTTCTTCCTACAGAGTCATCATTAACTCCATTTCCTGCTCAAATAATGTCGAACAGTTAGTGGCTGCAGCATCCAAGGTGGCCATCCATTCTTTTATGGTGGCTCCGCGCTGCTCCCTGGCCTCGGGCAGAGTTATGGGCTATAAATTTAACTGTATCTCAGTTATTTTCATGTTGAGTTCAAATTGAACTTGGACAACCTCTCCCTTTGCCTCACGCACTCCAGTGGCTAGCTTCTTGATCTTCGCTTCCGGATGTGCGTCCTTGGGAATGTGAAGCTCAAGAAATGTTTTGGATGCCTCTGCAACTGCGGACTCCAGTCGGGAACTTTGTGCCTGCAACATTTCCTTTTCTTTCAAGGCCTACATTTTCTCAATGAATAACTACTCATTGTTGACCCTATATTCACTGATTAGATTGAGAGCACGCTGCTCCTAAGCTCTCAATTCCTCTATCACCCTTGCATGCAGCACATGAAGAATCTCATTGGGGAGTGCTGTGATGTTCAGCCTGGTGTTCTTAAGGGTGCTTAAGATTATGTGATCATTGGTCGACTCTTCACGTAGGGACCCTTCGGGTAATGTAACAATGCGAAGATCTAGGGTCCTTACCAATTCCGCTGCTTGACTCGTCCCTGGGGCCAGGGTCACTTGTGGTATGCTCGCTTAACCTGCGCCTACCTGTATCTTGTTAGCCTGGATCTTCGACTTGCATAGATCCTTTTGGATGCACCCCAACATATGCATATTGTTGGGGTAGGATCCTCTGGGTTAGTTTTGGGGTTAAAAACCCAAGTTTTGATGTAAATTTTGTAACAATATGTAAAGTCTCCACAATTTGTGGAAGCAAAGTGCGTACGTAGTTAGGAGTCAAAAAGGGTTTTTACCCTTGTTTATGTAAAGTTAAGTTGGTTTTGAGATCCACCCATGGTTCGTGGACTATGGGATTGTATGTAAAAGGATATAAATAGGTGTGTCTTAGAGAGTCTAAAAAAGGAGATGTCTATGGGTAAGAATGGATGGAGTCTTAGAGAAATAGCACAGAGAAGTGAGCATTGGAAGAGGGAAGAGGCTTCACAGATGAGTGGGTTGAGGCCTAGAGTAGAGTCTATAGCCTAGTGCGCAGGCCCCTACAACTGAGTGCGCAGGGAAGTTTTGAGTCTGTAACCTTATATTGAAGATCAATAAAGAAGATTGTTGGAGAACCTCATGTGTTTATCTGTTTACTATTGTTATTTATGTTGTGATATATGATGTGATTGAATTAATATCGTTATGAATTAATGATGTATCGATGTTTGAATCTATCATATAATTTTTATTAATCGAACACAATGCATGTTAAGTATCTACGTGAAGATTATAATACATTTTGTTATGTTTATTGAGCACTTAAGTAGATCTGTGTGGATTCCGATCTGAGGCTAGTTTATGGTGCGTGTAAATAGATAATCCATCTATTAAATATCCACCAAAGCTAATCCTAGACCTTTGCAAAGGTCTAGAGGCCATTTGAAGGAAGCTATAGTACCAAGCCATAAGGGCTTATAGATCTACACAAAGGTAAATCTAGGGCATTAAAAGACATCACACTGATCTTTGGATGCAGAAACGTGGTTCCAGCATCCCCCCATATTGGTTTGGGTGAGACTTCAACCTATGCTGATGCCAAAAGGGCCAGTAGTGGAGGGTTTTGTTTGGCGCAACTAACTTTGAACCTGGGTCAGGGCATACTAAACCAACAAATGGTTCTGGTCGAGACTTGGATCTGCATAAGGAGATGTGTGATGTCGCATCAATGGAATCCGACAAAGAAAGAGATTGAGAAGTGGTTGGATCAGAAGATCCATGAATTCATGGTGCAAGAGAACATAAATGCGTGCCTGATAAAGGAAAAATGGTTTGACAAATATTTATATACATAAATACACGAAATTTTCTTTTTCACCTTCCTAATTGAACTATACGAGTGGATAGCTAACTTTGCAGATGACCAAGGAAGGTGGAGGCTTGATGGTTCAATAGTGTGGACTCTAGAGCTAGTGCGAAGGTTGGAGGCCTTTGAGGATAAGATCATGCACACTGTTAATCAATGGCTTGATCGAATTATAGGAGTATTTTTTACAAAGTTCACAGTTGATACCTTAGTTAGCTATAACGAAGCAGAATGATGCTTCTTCAAGGGACTGTGAGGTAAGTATATAAGATCTTTGAATACCTAGATTAAGATGCTCTTGTGTGAAAAATGGGTTATGTCGTTGCCTTGATGTTTGGTTCTATGTGAAGTGGATGAATCTTAGGAATTGAGAGAAAGCAAGCCCTAAATATAGCCATTTGACTGGACCTCCTTCGAGTGACGATGAAGGAGCGATATAGGCCTCACCACAGAGTGTTGTTCAATTGATAAGACAGGGCTTTCCACCGATGCATCACCCATCCAATCCACTTCCACCTTCACCTCCGCAGCATACACCTTCTCCCACACCACCACCACTGTTCAACATGTTGAAATCAATAAAGCTGTCAATTTTCAAGGGTATAGGGAGCAAAGATACAGATCAATTCTAGTTTGTTATGAATGCTTTGTGGACTGCGTAACAGATCACTAATGATAGAATAAAGAAGGCACACTTAGTTACTTCTCTACTGGATCACACGTTGACATGGTATAATATTAAGTATTGTACTAATCATCCTTTACCAATGCTAGAAAATACTAAGGATGCTTTAAACAAGGAGTTTAGTAAGCCTAAGACTGACTCACATTTAGTCATTGGGTTTAAGGAAATCATGATGAGGGTTGGTGAGACACCTTGGGAGTTGGATCAAAGGTTGAAATGTGTGATCCATGAAGTGAATATGCAGCTCACATATGGTCAACACCACGAGTGGTTTATAGCCTTGCTTCTAACCCACCTAAGGATTTCTTTGTCACAACAGAAGATAGGGACTCACGCAAAAGCCCTGGAAATCTTGATAAGATTACATGAGATGCCTATCTAGGATGTGACTTTGGGAGTTCAAAAAATTCACTTGGAGTTGCAAAACCTCTGCTTGGAATTGTAGATCTTGAAAAATGAAAAGGAGGCTATGCCAGAGGTGCACGAGAAAGTCTGGTGCCTCAAGTGTAAGAGTTAGGGGCATGATAAATACCACTACCATGTATTCACAAATTATATTACGAGGGCAGTGATTCCTCTGAGGCAGGAAGCTCCAGCAAGACCGAGTGTAGGGCCCATGCTATGGTGCACTATTTGTCAGGTGGCCAGAAAACATGTAACATATAATTTTCATTTGTTGTAGAAGTTTGTTTAGACACCACAACAATTGTTTTGCAATTTCTACAAATTGGTGGGCCATAATGAGAGCCACTGTCGTAGCTATGAATTAATGATGGAAAGACGCCTACCTATCGAATGCAAGCAGAAACTTAGCCTCTAGATTAGGGCACCAGAGGAGCGCACGAAGGATATCAAGGAAGAGGATGAGGCCACAGAGGAGGAGGACCTAGTAGAGGTCGTGGACAAGTCATTTGATATAATTATGGGACACCGGGGCATTACGCACTGGAGTATCAGAATGAGACACGCCCGTCATGTCAATATTGTGCTTAGTTTTAGCACACTATAGAAGAATGCCTTGTGTTGATAGCTAAGATGCAGGAGAAGAAGGTGCAAACTTGGACACCTACGCAGAACTTACAAATGATGATGGTTGAGCCCTGCGAGGAAGACCTAAATGTGAATATTGTGATGAGAAGCAGAATAACAACTGGTGACGATAAGGGGAAACAACCTAAAGAAGATGGATGGGTTCTGGAGATTTGTTTTGATTTGGAGCACATGAAGAAAATATTTATGAAGGCCAAGGAAATCTTCACTGAGGCATCTACCTCAGGAAGTCAGAACAAAGTTCCAGAAACTAGCGTGCCTATGGAGGCTGATCCCTCTGTACTTACCATGTTCTTGGAAACCTACATGAAACCTTTGCATGACAGTAAGGCTGTGAAGGGCCTGTAGGAGTTGATAAAAAAGTGTACTAGTAAGGAAAATGCTCCTAATGGACATCGCATAGTCATAAAATTTCGCAAACATAAGGCAAGAATAAGATATGAAATGAGGCTCACTATGCAGATAGGAGATTATGAGATGGACCAGCTCATTCTAGATCTGGGGTTTAACGCAAACATGTTGCCTAAACAGACATGGGAGAGGATGGGGATACCTACGCTGCAGTGATCTGTGATCTAGATTAGAATGGAACACCAAGAGAAGATCATCCCTATGGGACGGTTACATGGAGTAATAGTAGATATCGAAGGTGCGAGCATGGTGGATGATTTTGAAGTAATAGAAATTGTTGACGAAGACAATCCATACCCCGTGCTCCTTGGAATTGACTAGGTCATTGATATGAATGGAACCATCAACTTTAAGAAGAGGATGATGTCCTTTGAGATGAAATTACTTTGGGTTGTAGTACCATTGGACCCTGTAGAGGGACTGAGCTATACTGAACCAGTCCACGACTATGATGGGAGTGATGATGACTTGGATCAGATCTAGAAAATAACAACGCGAGACCAAGGCTGGATTTATGCAATAACCAATGGAAGGATTGCATGGGATCAGGAAATCTCTTGTACCTCAGATTCAGATGAAGAAATGGAGCATTGGAAAAATAGGTTGCATGAAGTATCTACGTTGCACTGCAACATGATGACTAAATTGTTGTGCTGTGTCATTGGAGGTAAGAAATTTACCATATTATGATGGTTTAAGTGACGTAGATAATTTTATGGATTCTTTTGAACGAGAAGTCCCTGAGGATCACTACTTCCAAGCAATATATTTGGCATGGCGCGCTATGCCTGCGCGTTGGTGGGGTACACACAAATATAGCTTTGATGAATGGCGCAATTACAGAAGGATGATGAGGTTGCGATTTGGGCATCCTAAACTTCGAGTAACTGAGAAGTACCGTGGGAGAAATGATCTACGCGATCATTTAGCAAAGTGGACTAAAGTGTATGGAATGGAGCTACAGCCGACGTGGGTGCACTTATGATGTCACACTTTGAATATAATCCCTATGAATTGGTACCTAGAAACAGAGCTCCACCATGGCACCATGGAGTGGGATATATTAAGGGAAGGATTCCTAATGACCTTTAGTTTTGAAGATGGGTTCGAAAGCATTGATGAAGCTCTGCAAGAGGTTAAGGCAACGATCTTCAGAATACCATAGGATCCTTTGGATTTGGTTCAGCCAGATTGGAGCACCTAGTTGTGACATGTGCTAGAATGCTATAATGTGACCACTGAGGGGGAGGATGAAGATCCAAGAAATATCAATATTCCAGAGACAAAAGGCCATCTCTAGGTCGAAGGTCTAAAAATATAAAACCTGGACATCATCACGTCATTGAAAACCAGGAAAGTGAACATTGGTACTAAAGCAGAGCCAAAAATGTGAAGATTGGGGATTACTGGGATGATGCCACGGTGGACAAAGTTTCTCTGCGAATATCAGGATCTTTTTCCTAAAAAATTTTCAAACCTGAAAGGAATCATAGGTGACTTGGGTGTGATGAAAAATACTTTGAATCTAGACGTGAAGCCTATTAAGTAGAAGCTATATCACCTTAATTGAAAATACAATGAGAAGGTTCACTTGGAGTTGGATAAGATGCTAGAAGTAGGCATCATCGAACTTGTTGAAGACTCTGATTGGGTGAGCTCGATGGTGGTTCAAGAGAAGAAACATAAGGGAGAAATAAGGATTTGTGTAGATTTGAGAAAGCTTAATGATGCTTGCGTCCATGATCCCTTTCCGAAATCATTTACAGATGAGGTATTGGACAACGTTGGAGGGTAGGAGGCCTAGTCATTCACTGATGGGTTCTCTGGGTACTATTAGATTAAGATCATGCGAGAATAAATGAGAAAAACAACGTTCACGATAGAATGGGGTTGTTTCCAGTATATTGTAATGCCATTTGGACTTAAGAATGCACTGGTGATATTCTCTCGCGTAGTCATCATGCCATTCAAGGAATTTATTCACAAATTCTTGGAGGTGTATTTTGATGACTAAGCAGTGTTTAGGCTAGTGAAGCACCATGTAGCAAGTCTATGCTTAATGTTGGAAACGTGTCGAAGATATTAGATCACGCTGAACCTGAAAAAGTGTTTATTCTATGTCCCCTTTAAAAGTTTACTTGGTCATGTGGTATGCAAGCAAGGGCTGATGGTGGACCCTGCCAAGATCATGGTCATAGTGAATTTGGAGGCCTCGAGGAGTGTCAAATGGCTGCACGCAATGCTTGGACATACAGGGTATTACATAAAGTTCATCAAATCTTATGCTCAGATTACCGCACCCATGGAGAAGTTGTTGAAAAAGGATGCTACTTTCTGCTGGGATGAAGAATGTCAGCGCAGTTTGGATGTATTGAAAGAGAAGAGGGTCACTACGCCAATCTTGGTCTTCCCAGATTGGAAGAAGGGATTCCATGTGCACGTTGATGCCTTGTGTATTGCGTTGGGAGCAGTGTTGACACAAGCCAATGAAGGAGAGATGGATCACCCTATAGCCTTTGTGAGTAGGAAATTATTGAAGGTCGAGAAGAATTACTCAATGACAGAGCATGAAGGATTGACTATGGTGTACACACTTCAAAATTTTAGGCACTATCTATTGGGCGGACATTTCAAGATTTACACATACCATTCTACCTTGAAGTACCTTGTCAGTAAGCTTGTGTTGGGGGGGGAAGATATGCACATGGTTGTTGCTATTTCAAGAGTATGAATTTGAAGTGATTGTGAAGCCAGGAAGGTTGAATGCAGGACCTGACCATCCGTCGCAGATCGAAACAAGAGAGGAGACTAATAATTTGGAGGAAAGGTTGTCTGATGTGTAGCTCTTCACGGTGCGTGTAGAGGATAATGATTTTGCAGATATTATCGACATTTGGATTACAGGGACAGCTCCAAAAGGATATACCAGTCAGCAAAAGAAGGAGCTAGTGGTGCGTGTGGCAAATTTTTCGTTGATCGTTGAACATTTGTATAAGATGGGTGTTGATGAGATATTGTGATAGTATGTACCAGATTTTGAATGAAGTATCATCCTCATGGAAGCTCATGGTTGAGCTGCAGGAGGCCATTATGCAAGGAAGGAAATAGTGCAAAAGATTTTTCACGCAGGGTTGTGGTGGCCTGTTGCATAAAGATTCTAAAGCATATTGTTGGGCATGCGATGCATGTTAAAGAATAGGCAGACCATCAAGGAGGGACGAGCTACCACTAAATCCTCAAGTATCATTGCAGCCATTTGAAAAAAGGGAAATTAATTTCGTTGTACTGATTTAGCCCATAGGAAAGAAGACAAGTGGTTGCTATATCATCACCGCCACAGAGTATCTAACCAGATAGGTGGAGGAACACTCGGTGAAGGATTGTATAGGGGCCACAACAACAAAATTCTTATTTGAGTACGTGTTAACTAGGTTTGGCTTCCCAAAAGTGTTGATGAGTGATCAGGGTATGCACTTCCTCAATGAAACAATCAACACACTGACTGACAAATTCCAGGTTTATCATCAGAATAGCACACTGTATCATCCTTAGGCTAATGGAATAGTTGAGGCCTTTAATAAGATCTTAGAGAACGTGCTAACAAATATTTGCAATGCACAACGAAATGACTGGGATGTGCGCGTACCTGCAGTGCTATGGGCATATATGACTATCAAAAATCTAATAGGATAGACACCTTTTAGATTGGTCTATGGTGTAGAAACTATGGTGCCTATGGAATAAATCATGCCTAGTCTACACATAGCAACTTTCACAGGTATGGCGGATTGCGAAGCCTTAGAAGAATGGCTCGTGTAACTGTTGAAGCTTGAAGAAGATAGATTCTTGGTTGGATTCAATCATAAAGTACAAAGGGAGGGCAAAAAAGAATGGCACAATCGACACATCAAGTTGCACATGTTCAAGGTGAATGATTTGGTCTTATTGTATGATAGCAAGTTCACTAATTTTCCAGGGAAACCTTAGATGCACTAGCTTGGGCCATATGTTATCAAAGAAATTACAGATGGAGGCGTAGTTCAACTCGTGAAGCTGAATGGTGAACCTTTTCTAGGAAGGGTGAATGGCAGTTGATTGAAGCCATATACAAGAGACTCGAATCAATGACTATATGACAGAAGGATAGTCTTAGTGTCCTAGGTAGTTGCAAGGGAGTGCTTGACTATAAACTCCACTGCCAAGGTTGGATGACTACTCAGAAAATTGGCTGCACAGAAACTTGTGACAATGCAGTATCAGACGCTACACGAAGGTAGCTACGCTATGGAGGGAGGTACAGTGCAGTACAGCAAGGAAGTGAACGTTGACATCATTGTTCATGATTTGACAGCCAAACTACGGGTACAAAGAGTGGGCTGGTGGCATTTAAGGCCAAAATATTTTAAGATCTGCCGCCAATACAACATTTATTATCGAATTTTTGAGGGAACTGTTAGATGACTCCAAAAACTCCTATAAATTACATGTGACGATCCAAAAATAAATGCTTTGTACACTTGGATATTTCTCTAAAATTTTATGTCTGCTGATGAGCCGAGCCTTTTGGAAAAAGTTATTTTCCTGTGCATATGTGTATGTTGAGGCTCGTGAACTATTTATGGAGAAGATGAGTATGGATGCAGTAGTATTTGATGCCATAGGCTCTGAAATATCTAGTGTTGAAGCCACACCTACAATGCCCATGGTGCCAAGGTCGCTAAGGATGACACAAACCATGGCTGAAGAAAAGTTGAAGAAGCTGATACAGACATGTGCTTACCCTAGGGGGCTTATAGTGACTCCACCCCAGAAAAAAGGAAAACAATCGGCCAAAGACAAAGAGAAGGTAGTTGACTTGGAAGTAGAAGATAGTTAGGGAGCTGAAGATGTAGATGATGAAGGAGAAGAACCCATCATAAAGCTCCCTCAGTATGTCCCTCTGAGGAATGGTAAGGAAAAGATTCCAAAATACCTAGATTCTGAAAAATTCGTTATTTCCACACCCATGCTACCCAAGCAAGTGCCATTGGAAGGTCTATGGCTCGCCTGCATCCCACTACTAAAGATGGAGGATTTGGATTTAACGAATCTTACTAAGTTCATGCACTTATCAATGGATACCTTCATGAAGCGTGTACTCTATGAAGACATGGGTGTGACAACACTAGAAACCAAGGAATGGGCCCAAGGTGTGGAGCAATCCAGGTTGCTCAACTTGCTTTTGGGTTCCACACTACCACCGCACCCCAATTAACACAACATGCACACGCCAACTTCTCACATTAGTACATGATGGGTGTTTGTGGCTAGGTGGGCATATCCCCATCACTGATATGTTGATTCATAGGATTACGCACTTACCGCTTGATGGGTTGAATATGGCCAAGACATTTGGTGCAAAAACAAGAGAGAGGGAGCTGGCAGAGTGCATGAAAACCACTTATAAACTAGTGAAGAAGGCATGAGGATACTCCATCCTGTCCATATCTGACCCTGCAGTTCGGTTAGCTACACTGATATTGGCAGGAAATGTAATGAGGAAGCATCACGTGGATGAAGTTCTGGTGCCTGTCATTTCTCTAGCATCCCAGTGAGCAGAAGGTGTCCTATTCAATTGGTCTAGAGACCTTTTACAAGAGTTCCTTGCGAATTGCCATGAAGTACAGGATGAGACCAAGTCGTTCCATTACGCTTGGTTGTTGCTATATATTTTTCTAATTGCATGGGAGCTGTAGGAGGGTAACCAGTTTCCTCTATGGTAAAAAGGGTTGCCATAGGCATCACAGTTTGCCTCCCTATGGGCTATGAAGAACCCCACGCGTGTAATGGAGATGAAGATTTTCTGGGTCTTGATGGAAGCAAGTGTTTACATGGCCATCCGCTAGTGCCCAAGGTTGTCCCCAACCTTGTACATGCATATGTCCTCCTATGCCACCTTTAAAGTTGAATTTCATAAAGTTTATATCTAGACCCAAAAGGATCCTGCACAAAAATGGTATGACCTACCGTATTTGGTATCAGATTCCAATGTGGAGGAAATAGTGTCGCGTTGGTCGTTCGAGTGGTGCTCACCTTCTAATTTGGCTCTCAGGCCAAGCATCGGTGTAGAAAGCACGTGTTGAAATATGGCAACAAGAATATTCCAATTTAATTTGTCCTTGAATTAAATTGTGAACTAAAATCGAATTTAGTCTTAACTGCTACTTGGAAATAATTAATTTGTTTATTTTAAATTAAATAATTGGAGAAATTCAAGTTTGAAGTATTTCTAAAGTCATGCAAGAGTTATCCCTTAAATTAAGGAGATAAGATTGAGTTGTAATTAGTTAACTCAGTTTATTGAGTTAAGTCCAGTTAAATTAGTTCCAAACTATTTGAGGAACTAATAGTGAGTTAACAGTCAGTTGATGCATTTATGCACTCAACTAGCACTACTCCAGTTAACTAAAGATTCCCTCATTAGAAACTCATGCATGTCTATTTTGAGAAAGAACTAGTTGAGATTAATGTTCAAGGACAATGTAATATCAGTTGCATGTGTTTTCTCATGGAGAAAACTCATGAATGTAGTCAAGGATTCATCCTTGAGTATTGTGTAGTTTTGAAGGCTTGTTTTTCCACTTGGCAATAGGCTAATCATCCACAAGGAACAACACAAGGAAATAGGAGCTTGGAGGTCAGAGAGGAAGGCTGGAGAGAAGCCAAGATTTCCTGTGAGCATATGTGAGGATTGTACTGAGAGCTGGCTAGCTGTGAGAGCTAAGGATTTGTAGAATTCCTATGTATTTCCACCATGTATGATAATACAATAGTGTGGGGTTTTTATCTAAGACTTTCCTCAAAGTATTTTCATATGTATTGTGCCATTGATTCTTCTTATTCTGGTTATATTGTTCAGCTTGATCTTTAAGCTTTTGCAAATTGATAGTAGAAGTAGGTTATAGTATTCTTCTATGATTTATATTGCATTATCAGGTTAATCTATCATAGATTTTCTACATGGTATCAGAGTTATGAACAATATATTGAGAAGAGAATTCAAAGTTTGAAGTTCAAGGTTGTAGATGCAAATCAAATTCATATCATACTTCAAGGTTGGCCAATGGCGTTCTATGGCTTGAGATTCGAGTATGCCTTGGAAAGTAGCTCGAATTACATAGCATGGAAAGATAGAATGGAGGCTGTATTAGAAGACAATGGCTTGAAGGAATTCATTGATCAAGAAATCCCAAAGCTAGCTTCAACTAATGCACAAGAGTTGGCTGAGTGGAAGAAGTGTGTAGCGAAGTCGAGACAGATCATCTTTGAGGGAGTTCGAGACCATATTGTCTCAAGTATCCATGGGAAGGATACTCCATTTTCAATGTCGAAGACATTGAAGGACCTCTACCAGAATAGTAGCGACTAGAGGAAATTGGCGCTTAATGATAAGCTTCGAAGAATCAAGATGGAGAAGGGAGATACTATTTCCACATATCTAAACAAGCTCACCACCTATAGAGATGAGCTTGGTAGTGTGGGAATAACTACTACTGATGATGATATGGTGAGCCTCACTCACCTTGGCCTTCCAAAGAGTTGGAATAGCTACCAGGACTCTATGAATGGAAGGGAGAAATTGTTGGATTGGGAACGACTGTGGTCAGATCTTATGTAGGAGGAGATCAGGAGTAGCAAGCAAGATGGTTCTTCATCCAAGAATGATGATGAAGAAAATATAGTCTTAGCAAGCAAGGTAAGGAAAGGGAAGGGGAAGGCTTCCCATTTCAAATCAAATTCTTCTCATGGAGGGAAGAAGGGTGACATGTCTAAATTAAGATGCTTTAATTGTCACAAGATGGGTCATTATGTGACTAATTTCCCATCAAATAATTCCAAGAAGGGATCATCGAAAGGATCGGAAGGTGAGGCATTAGCCTCTCAGTTTGAAATGGACTTTACCCTCATTGCATGCATGGTGTCATCAATGATGGGTTTTGTCTGGTACCTTGACAGTGGAGCCTCATTCCACATGACCAATGATAAAAATTTATTCAGTGCCTTGGAGGAGAAAGACCTCATGATAAAAATTTATTCAGTGCCTTGGAGGAGAAAGACCTCAAGATGTGCATAGACATGGGTGATGACGGAAGGTATAGGGTTTCAGGAGTGGACATGGTTGCTTTTCAAAGGGAGCATGGAGATTCTCTCACCTTAACAGATGTGATCTATGTGCTTGGACTAAAGAAGAACTTGGTATTGGTCGTGATGTTGGAGGATAAAGGCTATGATGTTGTCTTCAGTAAAGGAAAGGCGTTGCTAAGTCACATAGTCATAGGTCAGACCAAGAGGATAGGGATTCAGGTAAAGAATCTCTATAAACTAGAGGTAGATGATTGTGTAGCATTGAGTACAAAAGCAGAATTGGGGCAAAGCCAAGACATTGGCGAGTTATGGCATAGGCGGTTGGGCCATTGCATCATGGGTCTTTGAAGATAATGCAGCATATATCTACAGGACTTCCCAAAGGTAAACTTGAGCAAGTTGCAACATGCAAAGGTTGTACCTTGGGAAAGTACATTAAGTCTTCCTTTCATGAACAAGACACTCAAGTAGAGGCTATCTTAGAGTGAGTTCATATTGATTTGTGTGGACCATTCTCGATGACATCCATAGTGAAGCAAAGGTATTATGTGATTTTTATTGATGACTATTCTTATAAATGCTGGATTTATTTCATGCAGAAGAAGGACCAAAATTTCACAAAGTTTTGTGAGTTCAAAGGTTTGGTCAAGAAAGATCCAGGGAAGAAGGTCAAGGCCTTGAGAAGTGACAATGGTGGAGAATATGTCTCTCAAGAGTTTAAGGACTTCTATTCAGTGGAGGGAATTAAATGAGAGTTGATGGCACCTCATAACCCACAGTAGAATGGGATGGCTGAGAGGAAGAACAAAACTATTGTAGGGGCAGCATGGGCAATGCTACATGACCAAGGCCTACCACTTCACTTGTGGGCTGAGGCATGAAACACAACGGTCTATTTGCAGAATAGAAGCTCACATTTCATACTTGGGATGAAGGCACCAGAGGAAGCTTTCTCCGATAAGAGACCAAATGTGGGTCACTTCAGGATCTTTGGCTCATTGGTATATTGCCATATGACAAAGGATGCACGGAAGAAGCTTGAGCTGACAGCAGAGTTGGGGATATTTGTGGGGTACACTGATACACCTCACAAATATCAGGTGCACTTTCCTACCAATCAGAGGACAGTGGTTTTCAGAGATCTCAAGTTTGATGAGCAGAAGGCCATGCGAGTTTCCCTTGAGAGGGAGCTCCAACTACAGGTTGTGGAGGAACTATTGGTTCCTAAGGAGGAGATGCGTTAGATTGATGTGGAGCAGCTGCATGCATAGGTTCCAGGAGTTGAGACATTCACTCAAGAAGAGTCTTCTAGAGATGGATAGAAGCACACAATAGAAGCTGACAGATTGTTGGAGGATGCGAGAGAGAATGTGGGAGCACCATCTTCTCAACACAGACATGGGAGGTCACTTGAGAGGTACACTAGATACATGGCCCTTGCTGAGGAATGTGTTGAGATTGAGACATCTTCCTTTGAGTAAGAAGTGTAGCAACCAATTTGGGTTGATGCTATGGTGGAGGAGTATGATTCCATAGTTTGTAACAATGTTTGTGATGCGGTTCCAAGACCAGAGAACAAGTCAATTGTGAGTTCCTATTGGATTTACAAGGTAAAGAAAGTTGTTTATGGTAGTGTGGAGAATCATAAGGCAAGATTTGTTTCCCGTGGCTTTTCACAGGTCGAGGGGATTGAATATGATGAGACTTTTTCTCTTGTCACAAGTTACTCATCTATTAGATCTATGTTGGCACTATCAGCACAGATGGGTTGGAAGATCCATTAGATGGATGTGAAGACTACATTCCTCAATGGCCAGATTGAGGAAGAGATGTACATAGAGCAGCTGGAAGGTTTTGAGACCTTCGATCGTGAGTCACATGTGTGCCAACTCAAGAGAGTGTTGTATAGGCTGAAGAAAGCACCTTGTGCTTTGTACACCAGGATGGGCAACTACTTCACTGGGTTGGGCTTCACAAAGAGTGAAGTGGATGTGAACCTGTACCACATCATGGTGAAAGGTAAGTTGTTGATCATCGTAATTTATGTTGATGATCTCATATTGACTAGTGATGATCAGTTGATTATGTCTTGCAAGGAGGATCTTGCAAGAGAATTCAAGATGAAAGACATGGGCTCATGCATTACTTCCTTGGCATGGAAGTGTGGTAGAAGGATGGGGAGTTGGTTATGTCTTAGGGAAAGTATGCAAACGAGATACTCAGGAGATTCCACATGGAGAAGTGCAAGCCCATGCAGACTCCTCTAGCAGTTAACTGGAGGAAGGATGTTGCTACCTCAAGAGAAGTGGCAGAGGCTACTGTGTATAGGCATCTTGTGGGTTCACTGATGTACTTAATGAACACACGACTAGATTTGTGCTATGCCGTGAAACGGATGAGTCAAGCGATGGTTCAGCCTACCAAGATGTTTTGGAAGACGACAAAGCATGTATTGAGATACCTCAGAGGCACATCTCAATATGGATTATGGTACAGATGGACAGAGGGAGTGAAGCTACAGGGCTTCACTAATGCAAATTACGTAGGGAATCCATCAGATCGGAAGAGCACATTAGGAGGGATTTTCAACCTTGGGTTAGCGGTATTTTCTTGGTACAACAGTAAACAAAGGTTGGTTGCACTTAGCTCGATAGAGGAAAAATACATGGCTGCAAGTTAGGCAGCATGTGAGGCCATCTGGATGCGGAAAATCCTAGCTGGTTTATTTGATTAGAGGATGGATCCAACTGTGATCTATTGTGATAATCAGAGTTGCATCAAACTCTCTGAGAATCCAGTATTTCATGGTAGGTCCAAGCACATTGACAGCCAGTATCATCATCTCAGAGATTGTGTAGTGAGGAGGATCATGTTGTTGTAGTATATTTCGACAGAGGAGCAAGATGATGACATTTTGACAAAGGCATTGTCAAATTGTAAATTTGAGTTCCATAGAGACATGATCAGGTTGGCAGATAATCCTTGAATTAAATTATGAATTAAAATCAAATTTAGTCTTAATAGCTACTTGGAAATAATTAATTAATTTATTGTAAATTACTTAGCTGGAGAAATTCAAGTTAGAATTCTTTCTGAAGTCATACAAGAGTTATCCCTTAAATTAAGGAGATAAGATTGAGTTATATTTTGGTTTTAATTAGTCAACTTAGTTTACTGAGTTGAGTCCAGTTAAATTAGTTCCAAACTGTTTGAGGAACTAATAGTGAGTTAATAATCAGTTGATGCATTAATGCACTCAACTAATGGTACTCCAGTTAACTGAAGAATCCCTCATCAAAAACTCATGCATGTCTATTCTGAGAAAGACCCAGTTGAGATTAATGTTCAAGGACAATGTGTTATTAGTTGCATGTGTTTTCTTATGGAGAAAACTCATGCATGCAGTCAAGGATTCATCCTTGAGTATTGTGTAGTTTTGAAGGCTTGTTTTTTCACTTGGTAATAGGCTAATCATCCACAAGGAATAGTGCAAGGAAATAGGAGCTTAGAGGGCAGAGAGGAAGGTTGGAGAGAAGCCAAGATTGTCTATGAGCATCTGTGAGGATTGTACTGAGATATGGCTAGATGTGAGAGCTAAGGTTTTGTATAATTCCTATGTATTTCCACCATGTATGATAATACAATAGTGTGGGGTTTTTATCTGAGACTTCCCCCAAAGTATTTTCATGTGTATTGTGCCATTGATTCTTCTTCTTCTGGTGATATTGTTCAGCTCAATATTTAAGCTTTAGAAAATTGATAGTAGAAGTAGGTTATAGTATTCTTCTATGATTTATATTGCAATATCAAGTGAACCTATTATAGATTTTCTATAGTGCGGACGTGAGGAAAAGAAAGGAGGCAGCCAAGAATGCTGCCAGAACTTGGCTACACAAAAGGAGAAAGACGCTGCAGAAAAAGCATGGGTCGAGGAGGAACGTGCTGCCAAGGAAAATGCACAACACAAGTAGTGTGAGGCCCAAAAAGGTGAGAAGTCACCTTCAAGAGTAATAGAGATGGAAACAGGGCAAGGCGGTGAGGCAGGAAAGTGCACTCCCTCTGAGCGAAAAAAGAGAGACTTGGAACAACAAGGAGGATTGAGGAAGAAGTAGAAGGCACAAACAGCATAAGCTAATCCTCTAATGATTACAGAAAGTGACCTGGATGTAATAGGTGATAAAGTCAGAGATGTCACCACGGAGGTATTGTAGCAGTTGGAGCAGCAGTATATACAAACTTTAGGGGGAGTCCAAAAGGACCTTCGCGAGTTGCAACTTCAAGAAACTAAGATCCAGGTGGAGGATGGTAAAGCGAGGGGTGCAACAAGCAACTCAGTGCAAGAACAACATGATGGCACAGAGTTAGTTATATGGTCGACTATGGATGTGAAAGTATTTCGATTGCTTACAAGGTAAGTCCATGCTGAGACTGAGGAACAATGTGCCCAACTAGATAACATACTAGAAATGGGCTTGAACCTGGCCACAATCAAATTGGAGACACTCCATGAATTACTACATGCAATCGCAGGAGAGCTCTACCTTCAGGAACAACATGCCATTAGTGCTGTCAGCGAAATCAAGATCAATAACCAGGAGATGTTTACCAAGAAGACTCATGTTTTGGAAGAAAAGAAGGTGCTCTATGCACACAACTCACGATTGGAGTCCACGTCGCGGAGGCATGTCGAACAATACCAGAGCTCCATATTCCAGAGGAAGCACAACCAGAGACAAAGGTTATAAAATTGGTTTCAGGTGTGCACGAGACACAAGCCAAGGTTATTCGAGTTCAATTCGAACTCAATATGAAGATAACCAAGCTGCAATTGAAAGTGCAGCCATCAACTCCATCGGAGGTCGGGGAGAAGCACAGAGCCGTGATCAAGGAAGGACTGGCCACTTTGGATGCCACTGTTGCAGAGTGCACAACGTTATTCAAGCAAGCGACGGAACTAGTAGCTACTCTACAAGAAGACCCAAACTTGCAGAAGCTAAGGAGATGCAGAAGTAGTACGAGGAAGTTAGTGCAATGGCATGCACTATTGCTCTAGCACAGTGCCTAGCCAAGTTGTAGGAAGGGAAGCAAATCCTCACACATGTTGAGGTAGCACAAACGAAGGAGGCCTTGCTTACAGCCAAATTGGAGCCCTGGTTAGATGAAGCCTACCAGGTCATGAACAACATTAAGGAGAAGCTGACTGGCTTGCAGCGAGTACAAAAAAAGATCAAGATGACCACAAAAGGACCAACCACAAGACAACTCATCGAAGAGGTTAAACAAGCAGCTACGCAGAGCACTGCCGAGGTTGCAGTTGTACAGGTGGAGTTGGGGAATCTTCGCAGCAAGATCGTAACACTAGTCGAGTGAATCAAGGGCGAGTCACAATATTTGTGTTGGGGGCCTGTTAAGACAAGATCTCCTGCGTCAATTTCGAGGTTAAAACCTCAAGTTTTGAAGTAAATTTTGTAAAAATATGTAAAAATATGTAAAAATAGCTTTGAAGTAGTTTTTGAAGTGGAGCACGTAGATAGTTAGGAGTTAGAAAGGGTTTTTACCCTTGTTTATGTAAATTTAATTCATTTTTGAGATCCACCCATGGTCCGCAGACCATGGGATTTTATGTAAAAGGATATAAATAGGTGTGTCTTGAAGAGTCTAAAAAAGGAGATGTCTATGGGTAAGAATGGATGGAGTCTTAGAGAGATAGTGAAAATAAGTGAGCATTAGAAGAGGGAAGAGGCTTCGTAGTTGAGTGCATGGATGCCTAGAGTAGAGTCCACAGCTGAGTGCACGGGCCACTGCAGCTGAGTGTGCAGGTATGTTTTGAGTCTGTAACCTTATATTGAAGATCAAAAAAGAAGATTGTTGGATAACTTCATGTCTTTATTTGTTTATTGTTGTTATTTATGTTGCAATGTATGTTGTGATTGAAATAATATCTTTATGAATTAATGATGTATCGATGCGAGAATCTATCATATAAGTCTTATTAACCGAAAGCAATGCATGTTAAGTATTTACATGAAGATTATAATACATTATGTTACATTTATTGAGCACTTAAGTAGATATCTGTGGATTCCGATCTGAGGCTAGTTTATGGTGCACGTAAATAGATAATCCATTTCTTAAAGATCCACCTAAGCCAATCGTAGACCTTCGTGGAGGTCTAGAGGTCATTTGAAGGAAGCTACAGTACCAAGCCATAAGGGCTTATAGATCTGTGTGAAGGCAGATCTAGGGCATTAAAAGATATCACATTGATCTCTAGATGCAGAAATGTGGTTCTAGCTTCCCCCCATACTACTTCGGTGAGACTTCAACTTGTGCTATGCCGGTTGATACCAAAAGGGCTAGTAGTGTAGGGTTTTGTTTGGTGCAACTAACTCTAAACCTGGGTTAGGACCCACTGAGCCAACACATATACTACTGCTTGAACTGCTGCAACACTTTGGTTGTAGTGTCCCATATTTTGTCTTTGAACTCATCGAGATCACCCTTCGTCAACACCAGGGGATCACCCTATGACTTATCTGATTTTTTCTTTCTCTAGGGACCTTGCCGCTACTCCTGTCCATGCTTCTTTAGTTGAAATGGGGTGCTCTGCCCCTCATCTTCTTCATCACCTTTTTCAGACTGTTCTTCCTCTTCGGTCTCTGGTGAAGGGGATTTTCCACTTCTTTCTGACTCATGTTGCTCCTATTCAGCGTGCTCCTTAGCAACACACTCTTTCTCTAGCCGAGCCTTCTCTACGGCTTCCTTCTTCCTTTGTGAAACCAAGTTTTGTGCAACTTAATTGGTTGCTTCCTCTCTTTTTTGTGCTACTGAACTTCCTGTGCCCTTACTACTTCTAGCATCTAGGTCTGAGGGGGTGCACCACTCTGTGGAAAATCACTTCATATACGTCAGTATTTATTACCAAATATGGCAATTCATGTCATTTCTGTTGTGGATCCTTCCGCACCTAAATGTATACTTGGTGAAAGTCATCCTTGAATGCATCATAGGTTGACAACTACATGTACAAGGTTAGGGACAACCTTGGGCACTGGTTAATGGCAATGCAGAGGGTAGATTCCATCAGAACCCAGATGATTTTTGTTTATGTGACCCACCCGAGGTCCTATGTAGCCCATAAGGAGGTGAACTGCATTGCTTACGGTAATCCTTCTTCCAATGGAGGAAACTGGTTATTGTCTGGTAGCTCCCACATAACAAAAGCAATGGAGAGCAGCAACCAAGCATAATGGAACAACTTGGTCTCATCCTGAACCTTGTGGAAATTCCTAAGGAATTCCTGGCACAAGTACTTGGACCAGTTGAACTGCATGTTAGATTGTGTTAAATTCTTTCCACAACTAGCCCACGTAGTTAACCGGGGAGTTACAAGGGGGGCAGAGTCGCCCCTTTGTTGCGTCAATTGTGTAGTGAGGGGAGTCACAGGGGGTTTGAGGGGTGCAGTAACCCCACTCTATGGGGTCCAGGATAGTTCCCTAGAAAATTTTGGTTTTGGACCCTATATTAGGTTGGGCGGACCTACTTATGGTTTTGTGCATGTTTTTCGCACATGGTTTTGGACGCGATGGCTTTTGGTCCATGGTTTTGGACGCGATGGTTTTCGGTCCATGGTATTGGATGCTTCGGCATGTATACATATGTATTGTAACATTGAAAGGAACATAATGAAAAATCAAGCTGTAGTCCTGGTTTTGGGATCCAGGGGAAATCTCTGTGTATATGTGTTTTATGTGTTATGATCTCACATTGTTTATTTTTCTGTGTTTTAGAATTCATATGCAGGTAATTTATGTACGGGTTTAAAACTTACATTTGGTATCAACGTTGTTTTGGATTCAAGGGATGCCTTTGTTGCTGAGGGGTTTCACTTGGGATTGTGGTAGACCCCGTTCAGTGGGAGATCTGCAGGATCGATTCTAGTGATGAAAGAAGATGGCAAGCAGTGGAAAGATAGAGATTGAGAAATTTAATGGTCAGAGTTTTGAGTTGTGGAAACTCAATATTGAGGATCTATTGGTGGATAAAGATTAGTGGATTGCAGTAGATCTGGGTTCTAAACCAACGAGAGTTTCTGATGAAGAATGGAAGAAGTTGGATTGGAAGGCAAAGAGCACAACATTATTGTGCGTCTTAGATTCAGTATTACTGAATGCATCAGGGGAAGCTATGATGAAGGATTTGTGGGACAAGTTAGGTACTTTGTACCAATCTAAGTTTCTGGTGAGTAAACTGTTCCTACAGAAAAAGATGTATAACATGAGGATGAAAGATGGAGACTCGGTGATAGAGCATCTGAATACATTTAATACTGTGGTAAGTCAGTTATCGTTTGTTGATATCAAAATTTCAGATGAAGATAAGTGCATTATTTTGTTGTGTTCTCTACCAAATTTGTGGGATAGTTTGGTTATTGCAATAGGTAGCAATGCAACTATCTTGCAGTTGATGAAATAGTCTCATCCTTGCTGATGAGACGGAAAAATATGGAGAGCTAGAATGGTGATGCCTTGTCTGTATGAGGACGGTCCCAAAACAAAAACAAAAATAAGTCATCGAGTGGGAGATATAAATCTAGAGGGAGATCTAAATCTCCAAGAAAATGTATAAAGGTGGTGTGCTAGAAATGTGGAAAGGAAGGGCACTACAAAAGGGACTGTAAATCTAAAGCTCCTGACAAACGAAAGGGATTTGATGATGCTCCTTTTCCAAGGGTGAAAACCACCTCAGATGAAGGTGGGGATGTGTACTTGGCTTCTTCAAGTACACATGTAGATCATGAGGCATGATTGATTGACTCAGGTGCATCCTTTCACTTCACTCCCCATAGAGAGTGGTTGTGCGAGTATGAGAAATATGATGGTGGTGATGTCTTCTTAGGGGATGATAGGAAGGCTAGGATCCTTGGTCACGGAAAAGTAAAGTTGAAGTTGCAAGGCGGAAGGGCTAGAACACTTCCGGGTGTTCTGCATATTCCTGCATTAGTTAGAAATCTGATTTCTGTAAGCAAGCTGGATGATGCAGGTGTAAAAATAGTGTTCAAGAAGGATACCCGCAAGATGCTTCGGGAGCACTTGTATTGATGCGGGTAGTTCAGATTGGAACTCTGTATAAGCTAGAAGGTAGCACTATTGTTGATGGGTGCAACAGTTCTGTGGTTCCTAAAAGTGGAGCAGAAAACCTAGTGGTCTAAGGAGAGAAGACAATGTTGTGGCATCAAAGGCTTGGACATATTGGAGAGAAGGGCCTTTGAATACTTCATGGTAAAGGTATGGTAGAAGGTATGAGTAATAGCTCCTGGATTTTGATTTCTATGAAAATTGTGTATATGGGAAGCAGAATCGGGTGAGTTTCCCCTCTGGTGGTAAGAGGACGAAACAGATATGAGAGCTTGTGCACAGTGATGTGTTTGGACCTGTGAAGGTTCCATCACTGGGTAAGTTTGTGTACTATGTATCATTTATAGATGACTTCTCAAGGAATACATGGATATATTTCCTTAAGAAGAAATTTGAAGTCTTTGACAGGTTAAAGAATTTAAGGCTCTAGTGGAAAACTAGACAGAGAAGAAGATAAAGGTGTCGAGGACAGATAACGGTGGAGAGTTTTGCAATAAGGAATTTGAAGAATTATGTAAGAAGTGTGGTATAGCATGACAAAAGACTACTCCATATACACCTTAGCAAAATGGAGTTGCAGAAAGAATGAACAAGACGTTGATGGAAAGGGCGAGAAGCATGCTCAATGGTGTTGGGTTAGGACAAGAATTTTGCGCAGAGGCGGTGGAGACAACATGTTACCTAGTCAACAGATCACCTTCATCAGCGTTGGAGGATAAGACTCCACAAGAGGTATGGACTGGTAAGAAACCCTTTCTTTGACATCTAATGGTATTCAGATGTGATGCATATGTACATGTTCCAAAGGAGAAACAAACCAAGTTAGATAGTAAATATGAAAAGTGCATCTTTATTGGGTATAAGGATGGTTTAAAGGGTTATAATCTTTGGAAACCAGTAACAAGGAAGGTTGTGTAGAACTGAGATGTGGTGTTTAGAGAGGTAAAATATGATATTAAACATGAATTCCAACTGAAGGAACCTGAGAATATAGAGTTTGATCTTAAGGAGGAAGAATCAGACTCTACAACAGAGGAGGAATCAAAAGATGAACAACCACAAACTCCGGGTGTTAGAAGATCAGTTCGAGAAAGAAGGAAGACAGAAAGGTATAGTCCATCTACTTTTTTTTCAAATTTTGCTTTATCTATTACTAATGATGATCCCAAAAGTGTGAAGGAAGCAATAGATTTAGAGGATGGAAAACTCTAGAAAGAGGCCATGGTTGAGGAAATGGCATCTTTGCACAAAAATGAGGCTTGGGATCTGGTGGAGTTGCTGGCTGGAAGGAAACCCATTGGCAACAAATGGGTTTTCAAGAAGAAGAAAAATGCAAAAGGAAAGGTGGAGAAATACAAAGCTCAGTTGGTAGCAAAAGGTTATTCCCAAGTGCCGGGAATTGATTTTGGTGATATTTTTTCTCCTGTTGCCAAGGTAACTTCTATTAGATTACTTTTATCTGTTGCTGCTGCTTTTGATTTTGAGGTAGAACAAATGGATGTGAAGGCAATGTTTCTTCACGGGGATCTAAAAGAGGAGATCTACATGAAGCAACTTGAAGGCTTTGCAGCGAAGGGTAAGAAAGAACTGGTATGCAAGTTAAAGAAGTCTCTGTATGGGTTAAAACAGTCACCAAGGATGTGGTATTAGAAATGTGATACATTTATATGGGGACTTGGCTTCACCAGAAGCAAAGCAGATCACTGTGTGTATTTTAAATTAATT
>APFE031306734.1:51376-73210 GCA_000404065.3 Pinus taeda
TTAACCAGGGGCTTAGAAGGGGGGGAGGGGGGGGAGCCCCCCCTTTGTTGCACCGATTGTGTAGCGGGGGGAGTCACAGGGGGTTTGAGGGCTGCAGGTAATCCCACTCTATCGAAAATTTTTGGTGTTGGACCCTATATTAGGTTGGCCGAACCTACCTATGGTTTTGTGCATGTTTTTCACACATGGTTTTGGACGTGATGGTTTTCAGTCAATGGTTTTGGACGCAATGGTTTTCGGTCCATGGTATTGGATGCTTCGGCATGTATATATGTATTGTAACATTGAAAGGAACATAATGAAAAATCAAGCTAGTAGTCCCAGTTTTGGGATCCAGGGGAAAATCTCTGTGTATATGTGTTTTATGTGTTATGTTCTCACATTGTTTATTTTTCTATGTTTTAGAATTCATATGTAGGTAATTTCTGTACGAGGTTAAAACCTACATTGCACACCCTTTGCGCATTGTGCAGATAGGGAGACCACAGGCACCAAAAATTCATCTACACAACAATTTCTCATTACCTTCCCTGCTAAGATATGCATAGAAATTTGCATTGTTGGGTCATTTATGGAGGTGATTGAGTATCCTCGTGCCTTCTTCACAAGGTCAAATTCCTTCTTCATCCTTTCAGTCAAATGATTTTCTCCTATCTTTCATCCAAACTCCTTGGCTGGATTTAATCCCTCATAAGGCAGGTGCGTGATTTTGTGGATGAGCATGCCAATGATGGGGATAGGCCCTCCTAGCCATAAGCACCCATCGTGCACTAGAGTGAGTAGTTGGTGCACACAGGCTGTGTTGATAGGGGTTCAGTGATAATGGGGCACCCATAATACGTTCAACAATCCCGAATTCTCCACACCACGAATCCATTCCATTGTCTCTAACATGGTGACACTCAAATCTGCTTAGTATACGAGCTTCATATAGTTATCTTTTGGTAAGTGAGGATACCTAGCATGATATGCAAGGTCCCAATCTTCCATCTTCAATAGTGGGATCCGCACAAGCCACACACCTTCAAAGGGAACCTACTCAGGTAACAAGGGCATAGAAATAGAAAATTTGCTTGAGTCAGGGTCCTTGGTGACCTTTTCCTTCCCCTCGCGTGGAGGGATATAGTCAGGCAGCTTTCTGATGGGCTCCATTCCCTCAACACCTATGTCTTATGTGCCCTATCCTTCCTTTGCTTCCATATTGATGATCTTCTCAGGCTGCTTGTCTTTCTTTTTCTTTTGTGCTACAAAGTGCTTCCTGGGCGATTCGTGCACTCGCACCAACTTTTTCTATTTATCCTTCTTTGATTTCTGTGTTTCTTTACCAGGGGTAGGCTTCGGCCTAGGTGACCTCAGTGCCATAGGTACAGGAGCTAGAGCTTCCATACTTACCACCTTTGGAGAAGCTCTTTCAGAAGCAACATCACCACCAGTACTCACACTCTCTGCGGGGCTTGGTCCAAGCATATTTTCAAGGATGAATTTCTTGCTCATTTCAAACAACTTTGAAAATGTAGGGCTCACAACTAAATCCTCCCAATACAAGCGGTTCATAGACGATACATAACACAACTCAACGAAAACTCTAAGGGTGCAAAGTGTTCTTTGTTGGACCGACATGCATAATTTATAGGTGTTTTCAAATTCAAATCTGACCATCCCCCCCAAATTTTGACCCATTAATGCTGTTTTGTTGGCAGATATTCAAATATTTTTCCTTTAAATGTTGCAGCCCACTCCTCTTAACCGTCTTCTAGCTGTCAAATTGTGAACAATGATTCCAATAATCATTTTTCTATTTTACTGCGTGGTACCTCCCTCCATAGCACAACTTCCTTCATAGGTTGTATCTACATCATCTTCCATGCAATGTGCTTGCCACGTAGTTCCCTAATCTTGGCAGTGTAGTTTATAGTCCTGCACTCCCTTGCGACTACTTGGAGCACTAAGACTGTCCTACCATCATATAGTCTTTGGGTAGGATCCTTGTATACAAATTCAAGTGGCTTCCATTCAATCTTCTTGGAAAAGGTTCTCTATTCAGCTTCATGAGATGAACTGTGCCTCCATCTGTAATTTCTTTGATAATATATGGCCCCAGGCAATGCATTTGAAATTTCCCCGGAAACTTAGTGAAATTACTATCATATAACAAGACAAGATCATTTACCTTGAACGTGCAAATCTTGATGTGGCAATTGTGCCATGCTTTCTCACATTCCTTTTGTACTTGCTGATGGAATCTAGCCAAGAATCAGTCCTCTTCAAGCTCCATCACTTACGTGAGTTGTTCCTCCAAGGCTTCACAACCTGCCATACCTGTGAGAGTTGCTATGCGTAGACTAGGCATGATATACTCCATTGGCATTATAGCTTCTAAACCATGGACCAACCTAAATGGTGTTTGTTCTGTCAACTTCTTGCAAGTAGTCCTATATGCCCATAGTACGGCAAGTATGCACACATCCCGGTCATTTTGTTGTGTGTTGTAGATATTCGTCAATGCATTCACCAAAATATTATTAAATGCCTCAACTGTTCCATTAGCCTATGGATGATACAAAGTGCTCTTTTGATGGTAGACTTGGAATTCATCCGTTAGCATGTTAATCGTCTCCATTAGGGAATTTTTGAGGTCTAAAATGGGCCTCCTAAGAAAAATGTACAACCAAAATAAACTTTATAAGAACCAATAGGATTCAAGGTGATGATGTCAACCATGGGGGATGATTCACCATTTTTGGAATAAAAAAGTACAAAGATTAAAAATTAATAAAGTAATAAAACTAATTTTTCAACTCATAATTTCAACTTATCTCCCTAAGCTTTTACTCAAATTTCGAGCAGGAGTACTCGTTGGATGCAAAATTTAATTCATCATCCAAGGAGTACCCATGTTGCATATTTTCAATGGACCTTACTACACAAAAAATGAGAAATACATGAAAACAAGTGATTGCAATAACGTTTTTAAAATATTTATCAGTTTTCGTGTAGTAGGGTCCATCGAAAGTATGCAACATAGGTACTTCTTGGATGAGGAATCAAATTTTGCATCCAACAATTGTTTCTGCTTGAAATTTGAGTAAACCCATATGGAGATAAGTTGAAAATACGAGCTAAAAAATACCTTTTTTTCCCTCTAAAATTTGATGATGTAATCTAATCTTATTTTATTGTTTCCACTATTATTTTATAATTTCCTTTGGAGGCCCATTTTAGACCTCAAAAATCCCCTAATGGTTTAGGAAGTGCGTACCTCAATCCTCATCAACACTTTGGGCAGCCAAATCTAGTTAAGATATTCAAACAAAAACTCCGTTGTTGTAGCCCCTATACAATCCCTAACCAGTTGTGCCTCTGCCCATCTAGTTAGATACTTTGTCACAGTGATGATATAGCGTGCACCATTTTTCTTTCCTGGGGGCTGAATTAGCCCGACAAAATCTATTGCCCATTTTTTGAATGGTTGCAACGATACTTGAGGTTGTAATGGCAATTCAGCCCTTCGTGATGATCTGCTCATTTTTTGACATGCATCGCAGGCCTTATGATAAGCTTTAGAATCCTTATGCAACACTGGCCACCATATACCTGTGCGCAAAATCTTATATGCAGTCGCCTTTCCTGCATAATGTCCTCCCACAGCCCCTCCATGATCTTCAACGAGAATGTTATTCCTCTCAAAATCTGGCACATATTGTCGCAGTATCTCATATGCACCCATATTATACAGATGTCCCACAATCACTGAAAAGTTTGTCGCGTAGACTACTAACTCCTTATTTTGTTGACTCATAGACCCTTCTGGAGCCATCCCCATAGTCAAAAAGTGAATAATTTCTGAAAAATGATTGTCCACTATGCGCACCATGAAGAGTTGCGCATTGGAAACCCTTCCTCCAAATTAGTAGGTTTTTCTCCTGTTTCAATCCTCAACAGATGGTCAGGTCCTACATTCAACCATCCTAGCTTCATAATGACCTCAAATTCATACTCCTGAAATAACAGTGACCATCAATAGATCTTGCCCCCAACATAGGCTTATTGACCAGGTATTTCAAGGCAGAATGATCTGTGTACATCTTGAAGTGCCCTCCCATCAAATAGTGCATGAACTTCTACAGTCCGTAGACCATGGAAAATCCTTCATGCTCTATCTTTGAGTAGTTCCTCTCATCCTTTGATAATTTACTACTTGCAAAGGAGATAGGGTAGTCCATTTCTCCTTCACCATCTTGCATTAACTTTGCGCCCAATGCAATGAAAGAGGCATCGACATGTACATGGAGTTCCTTCTTCCAATCGGGGAAGACCAAGATCAGCATGGTGAACATCTTTTCTTTCAATACATCCAAATTGTGCTGACATTCTTCATCCCAACAGAATGTAACCTCTTTCTTCAACAATTTATCCATAGGCGCAGTAATCTGAGTGTATTCTTTGATAAATTTTCTGTAATATCTTGTATGTCCCAACATTGCACGCAACCGGTTTACATTCCTCGGGGCCTCCATATTGAAAATGACAATAAGAAATGCTAAAAATAGAAGTGCGAAAAATAACACTGCTATAAATAGTAGTTTGGGTACTAGTGTTGGATTGAGAAAGAGGGAATGAAGAGTGGAAGTGCTAAAAATAACATTCTATTTTTAGCAGTTCAGGATGAATTCCTATTTTTAGTCAGTCCCTGGACTAAAATAGGAAGTAAAATTTGAATTTGAACTTAACAATTGTTTGAAAATAAATTAATTAATTCACCATGAGTTAATTAGTTGTGAAAAATCAAACATGAAGTCGATGTGAGGACATGCAACCGTTTCTCCATTAATTGAGGAATTTATCCATCAGTTAAAGAGATAAGGATGAGTTCTAATTAGCTGACTTAGTTAACTGAGTCAAGTCTAGTTAGATTGATTTAAATAGTTTGTTTAAATTAATGTAAGTTCAATTAGTTAATGCATGCTCGCATATAACTGTTGCACTTCAGATAACTAAATATTCTCTCATGAATAACTCATGCATGTCAGTTCAGACAGAGACCCAATTGAGATCAGAGGAGGGATAGTGTACTATCAGCTGGATGGATTTTTCCTATAAAGGAAACTCATCCATGGAGAAGGATTTATCTCCTTCAAGATTGGGCAGTTAGATCAGAGGTTAGTGAGTGTGTGAAGAGGCCAATTCACACAAGTGGCTGCACTAGACCCCAAGGAAAATTGTGCAAAGAAATAGGAGGCTTGGAGAGTAGAGGAGAAGGTTTGAGAGAGGCCTTTGAGTGTTTATGAGTAGCAAAGGGATTGTAGAGAGAACATGATAGCTTGTGAGTTGATTCTTTTTGTAATCCAAACTATATTTCCACTTGTATGATAATACAGAGTTGGAGTTTTAGGTTGAGGCTTTCCCCACGATATTTCTTCTGTGTTATATGTGATTGCTTCTCATTCTCAGTTATATGTGTTCTCATTAATCGTGCTTAAATTGATTAAGCTTCCGCAAAGTGTTGTAGAAGTAGATCTTGTATTGTGCTTTAGTATGTTGCATAATCTGTTGATCTATAGTGGGAATTTGTACATGGTATCAAAGTAAAGATGATCAAGGTGAAGAACTATATACAAGAAGGAAAAGTTCAAAGTTTGGTTCCTGAATATAGAAATCGAGTTCTTATCACATCTCAATTTCACCTATGGTGTTCAGTGGTTTAAGACTCGAGTATGCCCTTGATGACATCTCGAATTATATAGCCTGGAAGGATCACATGGATGCAATATTAGAGGATAATGATCTAAAAGACTCCATTGATAAAGAAGTCCCCAAGTCAACTGATGCTACTCAACTGGTAGAATGGAAGAAATGTGTGGCTAGAGCAAGGAGAATCCTCCTGGAGGGAGTTCGATACCACATTGTCTCAAGCCTCCATGAGAAGGAGACATCATTTTCAATGTGGAAAATATTGAAAGATCTATATCAGAATAGCAACAATTAGAGGAAGCCGGTGCTGAAGGAAAAGCTTTGGAAGATTAAGTGTGAAAAGGGTGACATGATCTCTACATATCTGAACAAGCTCACCACATACAGGGATGAGCTTGGAAGTGTAGGGATCATGACAGCTAATGATGATATGGTGAGTCTTGCACTCCTTGGTCTTCCTAAGTGCTGGCATAGCTACCAGGACTCAGTTAATGGAAGAGAGAAATTGCCAGATTGGGAATGAATTTGGTCAGATCTGATGCAGAAGGAGATAAGAAGAAGCACTAGAGATGGTTCTTCATCCATGGAGCATGAAGAAAATTGTGCCTTAGCGAATAAGGCGAAGAAGGGGAAGGAGAAGGATTTTCTTTCCCAATCCAGTTCTTCACAAGGTGGGAAGAACTTTGACAAATTGAAAGTGCGATGCTTTCGTTGTCATGAGGTGGGCCATTTTGCTACAAATTGTACACTAAGGAAATCCAAGGAGGGATCCATGGAAGGATCAGAAGGTGAGGCACTGGCCTCAAAATTCAAGTTGGATTTCACACTATTTGCATGGATGGTTTCATCCATGGTGGGAAGTGGTTGGTTTCTTGATAGTGGAGCTTGTTCCCACATAACCGGCGACAAGAGTTTGTTCAATACTTTGGAGGAGAAAGATCTCCAGATACTCATAGCGATGGGTAATGATGAAAAGTATAGTGTCTCAGGTGTAGGCACGATTGTTTTTTAGAGGGAGCGTGGAGCTCGCATTACCTTGACCGATGTCAAGTATGTACCAGGACTGAAGAGAAATTTGGTGTCGATTGCAATGCTGGAATATAGAGGCTATGATGTATTCTTCAGTCAGGGAAATGTTTTCCTTAGACACATCATCACTAGATAGGTGAAGCAAATCGGTTCATGGGTCAAGAAACTGTATGCTCTTGAGGTTCAATATGCATGCAAAGCCTTGAGGAGCAAGGCAACGGATGGAGACTTGGTGGTTGAGAGGGAGAGTACATTACCTCTCAACATGCAGTGCTAGAAGAAGTCTCAGATGATTGTGGAGGAGCCACGATTGGTGAAGCAACTTCAAGAGGTTGTGGAGTAGCCACAACTAGAGAAGTTGAGAGGAGATCAAGTAGAGACATCTACTCATGCACAGATCTCCAGTAGGGGGAAATTTCGAGCCAGGTGGGTGGAGGGATCACATGCATCCATACATCTAGGTAGGAGGTGGGGCGATGTGGAGTGATCGTCCCACGGAGGCTGAAATAGGGGCAGGATCCTTGAGGTACCCAACCTCTTTGATTTGACTTTGCTACAGGAGCCCGGATGAGGAGTAGCAGGACTGGCTAAGTGGGTAGAGACAGATGTAGATGGAGTGGCAGAGAGAGCTACAGTGCAGGAGTCCCAGGACTGTGAAGAGATAGCAGGCTGCAACAATGCGAGAGGCACAGGAGTGTTGCACCAGTGCAGGATGGCATAGAGAGGTGTGCAACAGTGCGAGATGCATGGAGTGTTGCAGCAGCTCAGAGGTAAGAGAGGGAGCACTTGCCAACAATTGGTAGAGCTTCAGCGAGTATGTTTCTAGCCCAATAGAGAGGACAGTTGGGAGTTTTTTTGTTTCTAGAGTTACTGGAGCAACCACACTTGGTAGAAGTGTTGCATGCAGAACATTCCAAAGGTATAGGATCAAGTTCGAGTTGAAGCCTTTCTTATTGAGAGGGAGTGTTGAAAATGGCATCAAGAAATGCTAAAAATAGAAGTACTAAAAATAGAACTTCTATAAATAGCAATTTGGGTACTAATGCTGGATTGAGCAATAGGGAATGAAAATTGGAAGTGCTAAAAATAACATTCTATTTTTAGTAGTTTGGGATGGATTACTATTTTTAGTTAGTCCCTGGACTAAAATAGGAAGTAAAATTCGAATTTGAAGTTAACAGTTGTTTGAAAATAAATTAATTAATTCACCATGAGTTAATTAGTTGTTAAAAATCAAACATGAAGTCTATGTGAGGACATGCAACAGTTTCTCCATTAATTGAGGAATTTATCCATCAGTTAAAGAGATAAGGATGAGTTCTAATTTGAGTTGTAATTAGTTGACTTAGTTAACTAAGTCAAGTCCAGTTAGATTGATTTAAACAGTTTGTTTAAATTAATGTGAGTTTAGTTAGTTAATGCATGCTTGCATATAACTTCCGCACTTCAGATAACTGAATATTCTCTCATGAATAACTCATCCATGCCAGTTCAGATAGAGACCTAGTTGACATCAGAGGAGGGACAGTGTGCTATCAATTGGATCGATTTTTCCTATAAAGGAAACTCATCCATGAAGAAGGATTTATCTCCTTCAGGATTGCACAATTAGATCAAAAGTTAGTAAGTGTTTGAAGAGGCCAATTCACACAAGTGGTTGCACTGGACTCCAATGAAAATTGTGCAAAGAAATAGGAGGCTAGGAGGGTAGAGGAGAAGTTTTGGGAGAAACATTTGACTGTCTATGAGCAGCAGAGGGATTGCAGAGAGAACAAGATAGCTTGTGAGCTGATTCTTTTTCTAATCTGGACTATATTTCCACTTGTATGATAATACAGAGTTGGGGTTTTAGGCTGAGGCTTTCCCCATGATATTTCTTTCATGTTATGTGTGATTGCTTCTCATTCTCAGTTATATGTGTTCTCATTGATCGTGCTCAAATGGATTAAGCCTTTTCAAAGTGTTGTAGAAGTAGATCTTGTATTATGTTTTAGTATATTGCATAATTTGTTGATCTACAGTGGGAATTTCTACACTCCACATTCACTATCACCACAATCTTGGTAGGGTCCACCATCAACCCTTTTTGGCACACCACATGACCAAGCAGGATTCCAAAGGGAACACAAAATACGAATTTCTTCAAATTCATTGTGATCTAGTATCTGCAACATGTATCCAACATCAAGTGCAAACTTTCTACATGGCACTTTACTAATCTGAACACCGTCTGGTCATCAAAATACACTTCCACGAACTTATGAATGAACTCCTTGAATGTCGCGATGACTACACGAGAAAATATCGTAGGCGCATTATTGTGTCCAAATGACATTATAGTGTATTGAAAATATCCCCATTCCATCGCGAAGGTTGTTTTGCTTCTATCCTCAGGCGCGATCTTGATCTGACGGTACCCTGAAAACCCATTAATGAATGAGTAGGCCTCCTGCCCTCCAACATTGTCTAATACCTTATTAGTAAATGGTGTTGGAAATGGATCATGGACACAGAAATCATTAAGCTTTCTTAAATTTACACAAATACTTATCTCACCCTTCTACTTCTTCTCCTGAACCACCATTTGGCTCACCCAATTAGATTCTTCCACCTATTCTATGATGCCTACTTCTAGCATATTATCTAACTCCAAGCAAACCTTTTCCTTTAGGATAGTGTGGTACAGACAATGATAACTTTAATGAATGGAGGGATTATAGAAGAATGATGAGGTTGTGGTTTGGCTGACCTAACTTTCGATTGACTAAGAAATATGATGGGAGGGATGATCTGTGCGATCACCTAGAGAAGTGGACTAAAGCGTATGGAAGGGAGCCATAACTAGAGTGGGTACACTTGTTTTTCCATACTTTAGACACAATCCTCATTGGCTTAGTGGGTCCTGACCTAGGTTCAGAATTTATTGTGCCAAACAAAACCCTACACTACTAGCCCTCTCGGCATCAATTAGCGTAACATGAACTGAAGTCTCACTCGAAGTAGTATGAGGGGATGTTGGAACCAAGTTTCCACATCCAGAGATCAGTGTGATTTTCTTTTATGACCTCAATTTGCCTTCGCACAGATCTCTAAGCCCTTAAGGCTTAACGTTGTAAGTTCCCTCAATTGGTCCCTAGACCTTCACGAAGGTCTATGACTAGATTTTGCGGTGCCTGAACAGGAAAATTAGCTACTTATGCTCACCATGGATTATCCTTAGATCATTATTTACTCAAATCTACCTAAGTGTTTGATAAATTTAACAGAAAGTGTTATGATCTTCACATAATCACTTGGCATTAATTGTGTTCAGTTAATAAGACGGATCAAGTAAATTCATGCATCAATACATCATTATGTTATAAAGACATCATTTCATCACAACATATATAGAAATCATACATAACATAGGTAAAGAGATAAAACACAGGAATTTATGCGACAATCTTCTTTATTGGTCTTTAGTATAGGTTTATAGACACAATACTTCTCTACACACTCAGCTGCATGGGTCTGTGCACTCAACTGCGGACACTACTCTAGGCCTCTATGCACTCAACTGTGGACACTACTCTAGGCTTCTGCGTACTCAGCTACAGAGCCTTTATTCTTTTAAGACTTACTTTCATGCGCTAACTCTCTAGACTCCTTCCATCGTACCCATAGACAAAAGACTTCTATCTACCTTAGACTCTCTAAGACACACCTATTTATACAATCCCATGGTTCGCGGATCATGGGTAGATCTTCAAACACCGACTCAAGTTTACATAAATGAGGGTTAAAACCCTTTTTGACACTTAACTAAATCTACGCCCCACTTCCATAATTCGTGGAGATTTTACATCTTTTTACATCAAAACTTGGGATTTTTCCCCAAAACTAACCCAGGGGACCCCATTCCAATAGGCCCCCAACAAAAATGTTGTGACTCGCCCTCAAGTCACTCGGTTGGTGTAGTGATCTTGCTGCGAATATCCCCCAACTCCACCTGCATAACTGCTACATCAACTGCGGTCTACTTGGTTGCCTGCTTCACTTGTTCAACCAGTTACTCTGTAGTTGGTCCTTCGTTAGCTTGCTTGATCTTCTACTGTGTGAGCTACAAGTTCATCATCTTTTCCTGAATTTTGGCTGAGACATGATATGCTTCGTCCAACCAAGGACCCAACCGTGCCTTAAGCACTACCTATTTTTTCTGGCTGCTTCCACTTGTGTGAGGAGCTACTTTGCCTCTTGAAACTTGGCGAGGCACTATGCTATAGCAATGGAGTGCATCATCACCCTAACCTCGTTGTACTACTGCTGGAGCTTGCGGATCTCTATACTCAATATCTGTAGGGTGGGATCTTCCTATAGGGTTGTCAACACTTTCATGGCATGTTCAAACAAAGTTGTACAATCAACGACTGCGGAATATGCAGTAGCTATCCCTTCCTTGATGGCAGCGCTACGTTGTTCCCTGAACTTGGGCAGAGTCAAAGGTTGTGACTTGAGTTCCAGCTCCACATTTTTCATATTGAGTTCAAATTGAACTCTGTCCACCTCTGCCTTTGCATCACGAATGCCCACAATGAGTTTCCGAATCTTGGCCTCTAGTTGCGCGTCCTTAGGGATGTGCAACTCTGACATTGTTCAACATGCCTCCACAACCACTGCCACCAACTAGGTGCTATGCACCTAGACTGTATCCCTTTCCTTCGGGGCCTGTGTTTTCATGGCAAACATTTATTCATTGTTCACCTTGTACTCACGAATTAAACTGAGAGCGCGTTGCTCCCACACTCTTAATTCCGCTATCGCGCATGTCTACAGTGCGTAAATATATTTGTTGGGGAGTGATGCAATATTGAGGCCGATGTTCTTCAGGGTGCTAACGATGATCTTGTCATCGGTCGATTCCGTAATCAGGGACACTTCTGGCAGTGCAACTGTCCTGACTAGCTCGACTTGACTTGTCCTTGGTGTCAGGCTCGTCTGTGCGGTGTTGATCTGACTAGCGCCCACCTGTATTCTACTGGTTTGCATCTACAATTCATGCAGATCCTTCTAAATATTACCTAATGACTGCATTTTTTGTTGCTCGAATTGTTGCAGCAGTTCGGCTGTAGTGTCACGCACCTTGTCCCTGATCTTATTGAGATCGCCCTCTGTTAGTGTAATGGGATCCACATGTGGTTTAGTTTCCTTTTTCTTCTTCCGAGACCCCTCCTGTCATTGTTCTGTGTGCTTTCTTACCCGAAATGGGGTGCTCTACCCCTCATCGCCTCCACCACCCTACGCCAACTGCTCTTCCTCCTCAGTTTCAGAAGAAGGAGATTTACCACTCTGCTCGAAGTCTCACTTCTCTTTTTCAACCTATTCCTTTGCGGCACACTCCTTTTCCATTCAGGCCTTCTATTCGATGTCCTTCTTTCACTGTGTGACCAATTTCTGCTCCGCCTGCTTCACTACATCCTTCATCTTTTTGTCTGTTGAGCTCCATGTGCCTTTCCTGATACCTACAGCCAAATCAGACGGAGTATGCCAATTTGCTTGCCAACACTTGATTACTTCTTATATGGAATCATCAGTGATGAGATATGGCATATCAAATCACTTCTTCTATGGGTCCTTCCACGCTCGATTGTAAACGCGGTGGAAGTCTACCTTGTGTTAGTGTCAGTATCTTCATCCCCCATCAATGATCAAAATTCTCTCGTTGCATTGCATTTTAGGTGTCTCATTCGATCGGCTGCATTCCATTAGGATCATGGATCATGGATCATTTGATGGCAGTGGCGTATTATAAATTTTTCCCTCATGATCTTTACCTGCTGGCCCATTTTCATACAGTCAGGTCATTTACAGTCATTTTTTGTCTTTACATCTGCAAAAAGTCATTTTTAGGGTTTTAGGTTTCATTAGGTCTAGTGTTTGTCCTCAAGGTCTTGTAAAAGCTCAATAATGGTCACCAGGCACATGAGGAGGTCAAATAAAGAATCAGGATCAAAGATTTTAATAATGGCATTCTCAGTAATTGATTTTTCCTCAAAGCCCTGTTTTGAGGAAAAACAAAGTTTTATTGTTTTATGTATAAAAATTTCATGTAATTTCAATTTTCCTATATGTAATAAGTCTGAGATGCAGCCCTGGTCACCTTGCCAAGCTCCTGCACTCCAACTCCTACAGAAGAGTAAAAAATTCAAAGCATTTAGTCCATCAAAGGCAAAAAACAAGTCAAATTGCCAAAACAGAGTCTTAAAGAACAAGTGAAAAAGCAAACTTTATAAAAGTGGGTTTTTGCAAATAAAAATTGAAGTCTAAGGATATATAAAGTGTTTCTTATGTTCAAGAGTTCATTGTGTGCCAAAGAGAGAAAAACAAGAACCAAGTCATGTTTTTGAGGCGAAGAAGGTGATTTGCAGCAAACTTAGCAGTTACACTGGGTGCAGCGCACCTGGGTCGAGGCGCGGTGCACAGAGGCTTAGAAAACACATTAAAACTTCAACTGGCGTGGTGCACCAGTGTGGTGCAGTGCACTTGTTAGTGGGCGCGACACACCTGTCTTTCAAGCTTGAAATTCACTCAAATCACCTCCTCCAAGCTCCAAATTGTGCAAACCTCATTTCACAAGTGAGTTTAACATTCGTAAGTGCCATTGCAAGGATTTTAGTCAGCTATCATAGTGTTTCAATAGGTGAAAAATAAAACCCTAATTTGTTGCACAATCATATTGAAAATCTACCTAGTGTTTGCAAAATTGTAATTTTTGCTGTTGTCCCCTGCACCATTTTCATTTTCCTCTTCATTACACTCCCCTCATTTCATTTTCCTTCCCATTTCTCATTCACACTCATTCATTCCCTTATCCCCAAAACTAAAAACCCTAATACCTAATCCCACTACTCCCAAACCCTAATTAGTATCTCTAAACCCTATCACTTCCCAAGAAACCTACAATCAGCATCACAAAATCCCTCATTCACTGTCTCCCATCATCAATCCCTTTCATTGAACAACAAACACCTATTGTTGATATAAAATCTCTTCATACTCATCATTCAAACACAAACAGGGGCAAATATGGAGACAGATTCACCTTATGACAGAGATGAGAAAACAGTGAGTGATTCCTCTCAAGAACTTCATGCACCCAGAAAACCTTACAAGGGAGGCAACCACATCCTGGAGGAGCCCACCACACTTACAGAACTATTGGCTTGTCCTCTTGCTGTAGCATTTTTCAAACATCAATCTTGCTACCAATTTTGTGAGATGGTGGAAAGAGTCAAATACCACCATGAACTTGCTAGACTTTTCATCCTTCATCTTCACAATGGCCAGGTCAATTTGGCAGGTGTTACATTCACTTTGACACCTGAAACTATAGCTGAAGTAATAGGTATTCCGAATGTGGGAGAACAATGGAACAAGGGACAACTGGTTGGCAAAGAGCATGATGAGCCTTATATCAAGGCTGGCTATAAGAGGCAGATTAGTATATTTTTCCCTTTCGGATACCTACATGACACATGCTCCATTGATGAAGCTCATAATCAAACATTTCAGCTGTGAAAATAGATTTCCTCGCTTGTACGCCTACCATATTAGATTATTGATGCATTTCAATAAGGTGAGGATGATAAAGCTCCCCTATTTCATATGCCGGAATATTGAGAAAATGACCACATTTGTGAAAAGAAAGCCTCCTCATCAACAGTACAACAACTTTTATCACTTTGCTTTGATCAAGATTGTGGTTTTGCATCAGCTGAGTTCGTTGAATGTTCCATGGGAAGATTTCATTTCACATGAGGTTTTCACAAGTCCTCAAGTGACCCCATCAGCTTTTCATGAGGCAGGAGGGCCTTCACATCAACAAGAAGTGCATGAGACTCAAACCACCAGTGTGCTAGTATTTATCACTTATCAAAAGGGGACAAGGAGGCTATTTGCAGCAGTAAAATGAGTATTATCTCCACCCGTGGTGGAAGAGGTCTCGTTTCCTTCAACAACAAAGCATGTACAGGACAAAGGTAAACAACCAATGCATGATGAGGGGCCTTCGGGAGGTCAAGGAATAGATTTCATTCTCATCTAGGTTGATGATGTTGATTTGGGCCTCCAAAAGCTCAAGACTGAAAGAGATCATCCAGGAACAAGAAGCGGATATTCATGCCTTAGATCTTAACCTGGAAAGACCTAAGTGGATTATAAACTACCTTGAGCAAAGGAACAAGCAACTGGAGGATCAAAAGACGATCATGGTGCTGCAAAATATAAAAGAAAACTGGCAAGCAACCAAGAGGAGGAAAATCAAATTGGCACCACTGGAGCAAGAGATTGAAGCTGATCGTGAATATTGGCTAGAAAGGACAAATATAGACTTATAGAAGCTGTTGGAGAAGGCCAAAAAAGAGAAAAATATGTTGAGGCACATGGCCTATCACTATTTGGCGAGAAACAAGATTTGGAAAGCGAGAATAAGGACCTTGAAGGCCAAATTGAGGAAAACTTTGAGGAGGAAGAAAGACTAAGATAGACTCCAAATATTGGTTGAGACTTCCTTAGCCCAACATAGAACTTGATGCAGGTCACTCAACCCAAATTTCAAGAAATTTGGCACACTTTTTGTCAATTTTGAATTTTTGAAGCAAAACATAGATTTTTCTGCCTGGTGCATAGCACCACTCGGCACTCGCTTTTGCTAGGGACCTCCTCTAGAGGAAAACTATACATTTTTGGATTCCTCATGCAAAATTATGAATGCCAAAAAATGGATAGAAAGGTTTTTCAAGTTTTAAGCTTCCAAAAGGGTCAGAAACACCTCACAAATGCCTGTTTTGCCTCTTTTTGGCCACATAGGAAGCAGTGTTGGTAAAACTCACTTTTGGAGGGGAAAATGGACACCAAATTCAGAAATTCCACTTGTTCTAGAAGGTAGACAGACAAACCTTTAAAACAAGCCCACTTGGAGCAAATTTAGTGCACATGAAGGCCTCCAAAATCAGCTTCAAAAAAGCATTACACAAGGGATAGTGGGGCGACGCACAGGATGGAAAATTGTCATTTTTGCCAAAAAACTCTGTTTTTCGCCTAGTTTTTTCTCAGTTTGACTTTTCTCTCTCATGGTCAAACTCTTGATATATATTGATATAACTTGATGGAATTTGATGTAAAAATGTTGAAAATTCACTTATGGAGGTAGATACATCATGAAAATGTAGTTTTGAATTGAATGAATCAGTTTCCTAGATTTTAGAGGCGAGTTATTCCAATGCCTACTTTTCAGTTCTTAGTTTAGATCTTGTTGGAAAAACTCTTAAACTCATGAATTCGACCCTAAAAGCCTAGCATGAGTTGTTTTTTTCGTATATTTAGTAATTTTCATTCATTTGTAAAGGTTGGACTCTTGTGAAAGCTTTGAGCAACATTGTACTGTAGTTTGGCAAAGGAATAGATCAAGATTTGCAACATTTTGTGGGATTCTTGTGGCAAGTTGATTTGGTATTGTTTCTTCTTCTATAATTCAAGTTTTACATGTGTTTATGTATGCCATTTTCTCTTTCTTTTTAGCTAAACTAAATGAATCAAGGATAAAGGTAGAAATCATTGATATTGCAGTGCTCTACCTAGCGTTGTTTAGTTATTTATGTTTTCTAATGTTTGAAGAGGACTCCTGAGACTCTCATGCCCTCTCCAACTCCTCACCAGTCTTAAGACTCTCCATCTCATTCAATTTAAATTACTAAAGCATTTGCCTACCTCGCCCCACAGAAACCTCTGCAAAACTGAGTCCATTCCCTGGACCCAAATCTGCCTTTCACATTTGAGCCAGCAAACCAACATAAAATTCAATCAAACTTCTCTGAGCATATACCTAGCCTAAAATTAGTATTTACATCAATCATCTCAAGCTTCATTTGCTGTACTTTCCTGAGATTGACAAGGAGAGAGCCCTCTCCCAACCTGGTAGGGCTAGCTACTAGGTTAAGCGTGGTTTGATGTTACCCTAGATCCTACCTTTTTCAACCTAAGGTAGATTTAGGCCCTAACATAGTGGCGACCATACTAGGGAAAAAATATTATTTGTTTGTTAGTGTTCTTTTCTTTATAAAATACAAATGGAGCATGAAGTTATGCTAGGAAGCCTTTGAACTGCACATTGCTTTGTGAGTACATAAGTAGATAAAAGTTGCTTCAGTCAATCTCTGATCTAGTCTTATAAGCTGAACATCTGACTTACAAATTTCCCCAGTACATCAAATAATTCTAAAATTTTGGATGATGCGTTTAGAATTTATTAGGCTGACAAGATTGTAATGTCAATTTGATTTTTGGGAAAATCAACACGCTGGCTTCCAGATGATACACCAGAGAAAATCTTGATCCTGATCCCCCTTCCGTGTATGAAAACCCAAATCTTATTCCAAGAATTCTCCACCAAGAAAGTTCTGTGATTCGTGTGTTTAGATCTCGTTCATGCCCGGTTGTTTTTGAATATCTTGAAGATCTTCCATTTGATGAAAGTTTTGATCTATCTTTGTTTGAGACTAAGTTTGAAAGCACAGTTGGTGCTACTGCACTAAATCCCGAGTTTGTCAAGGATCTTGAAATTGAAAGAGAAAATCTATCAATTGACGCTTATACTCTGAATTTTCAAACTTCAATTGTAGCTACCAATATTCTCGAGTACTTAGAATCTGCATTTGCTACTCTTGGTTCATTTGCTATTGTATCTAATTTAGAAATTTCTACTGAAACTCCTTTTATTCCCATCATTCCCGTGCAACCCGCCATCTCTGATCAGAAATCTACAGTGGTTTCACCTCCATCCACCCCTTCTACACCTCAAACATCAAGAATTTCTTCACCCCCTTCAACACCTCATACACCAGTCATTCCAACTCCTTCTACATCCTCAAGGCCAGTTGTAAATCTGCCTCGAGCAATGGCTACCAGATATGCACCTCTTGTTTTCCCACATAATTTGGATAACATGCCTGCTAATTATCAAAGTAAGATCCCATTGTTTGATGCTTCTCAAGGTGTCACAACGCAACAACATGTCGATCAGATGACTGATTTCTTTGATCTCCACGAGATTGATGTAGAGAATGTAACAATGAGATTATTTGTGCAAACTTTTAGAGGTGAAGTCAGAAAGTGGTTCAGAGCATTGCCGGCTGGAACAATCAATTCACTGGAAGCACTTCAAAGAAAATTTTTGGATCGCTGGGAGGTAAAGAAAAATCCCCTTCAATCCTTTCCGACTATGAGAACATAAAGAGAAATTTCATTGAAAGTGTCCAGGACTACTGTGTTATATTCAATACTATTTATAATGCCATTTCAGCTGACTTCAAGCCACCTACGGGGTTGGCTTTGATCAAATTTCTTGATGGTTTTGATCCCGATATGGCATATCAGTTGAGAGAAAGAGACCCGACTACATTGGAGGAGATGTAGAAAATTACAGTAAGTGTTGAAGCAAATTTGTTGGCCAAGAGAGCTAGAACAAAGACCGAGAAGAAGGTGACTATAAAAGAAGAAGCCTCTACTTCAGATCATTTGCTTCATAAGATTGAGAAGATGTTTGATAGATTCACCATTGCAGATAAGCTTGAGACACAAGTTAGAAATCCAAATTTCCGTGGTCAGCAGCAACCACAATTTAGAATCAAGCAACGGGAGCAAAGAGCTCAAGATCCATCAGCTCAACAGCAAGTCAAAACACCATTACAGTAGAACTATATTGATGGCACTGAATTAGAAGATGATGAGGCCTCAATTGGAGAAGAGAATCACTTTTTTACACCAGATGTTTTGCCAATTTATATCATCGAAGATGAAGAGTATTCAAAAAGTCCAGCTGTCCAAAAGGATGAAGATTTTATATTGGATAATGAAACAGTCCTAGAAGAGGAATCGGATGAATATTAGAGAGGATACATGAATGCATTGACAGTGCAGCAAAGGCAATACTCACTCAGGAGTAGGGATGTTCCTATCAATCCAATTCAGAAAAGGAAGGAAGCAACACCACCAAATAATGACTCTCCAAATGTGCAGAAAAAGGGAAAGGAGCCAACAAACCCTACTCCTAGTAAAGTGCAATCAGCAAACAAAAAGTCAAATCAGCGAAGTGGAACAAAGGAGAAAATTGAAAAGAAAGATGCTCCAGTCAAAGAGGTAGAGAAAACTATAGCCTTTAGCTTAGAAAATGAAATTGCTAAGCTAAAAGTGTCAATACCTTTGACTGAATTAATGAAGAACAACAATTATAAAGGTCAAGTGACTAAGATTTTGAATGTAGATCCTTTGTCTGATATGGTAAATGTAGAAGATGACCAACCTGAACTTATTTTTGGTCCGGCACTAAAAGATCAATCTGAGGAAAGTGATGTAGCTCCTTTTTATATCAGCCTTAGATTGCATGATTATATTTTGCACAATGCTATGTTTGATTCAGGAGCATCTCATAACCTCATGCCAAAGGAAATCATGGAGAAATTGGGTTTGGACATCACTAGAAAGTATCATGACCTTTACTCCTTTGATTTTGGTAGAGTAAGATGTATTGGTCTCATTAAGGATTTGGTTTTCAGTTTGGATTAGATCCTAGCAAAAAATGTTCTCATGGATGTAGTTGTGGTTGACATTTCCCCCTAGATTTGGCATGCTTCTATCTAGATTATGGGGTGCAAAACTCAAAGGGTCATTACAATTAGATTTCTCCTTTGCTACTATTCCCGTGTTTGGTCAAATGAGGAAGTTATATAAAGAGGAAAAATGAAATATATGATCACGAGTAAGGAAAAACCTACGAATCATTCAATTAATTATATACATACAGATTTAGAGTCTTTTGTTCTGTATTCTGATAGTTTTAATGAAGTAAATAGTTAATTAGTTGAAGTAGAAGATATTCCAAAGATCGCTGAAAATTTTAGAGCTTTACTTCATCAAGAAAGGCAAAGGCTTGAAGGAATTGCTAAGCAGTCAACATTCCACCAGGAGCAAGAAAAAAATGGACAACAGCTAAAGGTAGAAAATCATGCAGAATTTCAACATTTGGAAGAAGAAGTTGGCTTGTGGAGTATGGACTTTGATGGAGCAGTAGGTAGGGAAGGTGCCAGAATTGGTATTTGGATACGCAACCCTGTTTTCTCACCAAAAAAGGTCCCGAGTAATGTAAGAGTTCGTTCCTACAAGTTGGCTTTTGATTGTTATAATAATGAAGCAAAATATGAGGCACTAATTGCAGGCTTGAAAATCCTCAAAAAGTTGAATGCAAAAAGAATTTTAGTTTATGGCGACTTTGAATTAGTAATCAAGCAAGTCAAGGGAGAGTACCAAGTGAAACATCATCTAATGAGGGCTTACCATAATGCGGTTTTAGACATTTTGAGGTTGTTTCTAGATTTTACTTTGACATGTGTTCCACGTGCACAGAATGTTATTGCAAATTCCCTTGCAATAGCAGCAAGTAACTTGAACATTATGATGAATTCAAACAATAAGTTTGAAATTCATGTGAAACATTGCCCAACTATCCCTGATAATCAAAGATATTGACAAGTGTTTCAAGATGATAAGGAGATTGAAGATTTTCTGCGAAATAAATGTAAATATCAAGACACTTCTATAGATGGCGAGCAAGATAATGACAAACCAGATTTAGAAGTAAATTAGATGGAAGTTTTGCAGTTGAAAGACAATGTCATCCCTAAAGGTCTCATACCTTTAGAGGAATTATTTGACGAAGATGATGTAGCCCAGAGACCAAGTTTAATGCTAACTGAAAAGGGAGTTGAAGACATGAATATTGGAATAGCAGAAAATCCAAAGATGGTGAAGTTGTCAAAGGCGTTACCTCCTTAGGTAAAGGCAAAGTACATTAGTTTATTGTCTTCATTTACTGATGTATTTACATGAGACTATTCAGATTTGAAGGAGTACAATAAAAGTATAATTCAGCACGTCATTCCAATCAAGCCAAACCAAAATCCATTTTGCCAAAAGTTAAAAAGGATCAATCCTAAGTTGCTGCCATCAATAGAGAAGGAAGTCAATAGATTATACAAGGTTGGTATAGTCGTTCCAATCATATTTTCAGAATGGATTTCCAATTTGGTTCCCGTGCAGAAGAAGACAGGTGAGATTAGATTATGCATTGATTTCAGAAATCTGAATAAGGTGTCTTTAAAAGATAATTATCTGTTACTTAAAATGGACCACATACTTTAAAGAGTAGTTGGGGCATCTCGTATGTCGCTGCTCGATGAGTATTCCAAATACAATCAAATTTTGGTCCATGAGATGATAGAAACAAAACAGCATTCACCACACCATGGGGGACTTTCCATTATGTCAAGATGCCATTCGATTAAAGAATGTTGGTGCAACTTTACAGCGGGCTATGGATATCACCTTTGCCAATGATAAAGATGTATTTTTAGTAGTTTATCTTGATGATTTGACAGTTTTTTCTAATTTAGATTAGGAACATCTTTACCATTTGAAGATTGTTTTTCAGTGGTGTAGAAAGTATGGCATATCTCTTAATCCCAAAAAGAGTTTGTTTGCAATGGATGAAGGAAAGTTTTTCGGTCACATCATATCTAAGGAGGTGTTGTGGTAAAAACACAACCCCCCCATTATTGATTTGTTCACTTCAAATAATGGGGACCCTTTCTATAAAAAATTTGGATAAGCACCTTCTAGGATTTTTATTTTGATTATCCTACGCTTTTGTTAATTTTTCATTTTCTTTAGATTCTTGTTTTGATTGCTTTGTTAAAATAATTTTTTTATAAGCTTCCCTTTGATACTTGTTTCACCTCATTTGGTCAACTGGTTTAAAAATGGTACTCCTTTGAAGTCTCATCATTTATCTAACTTAGATTAAAAATGCATAAAATGTACAATATTGCATTTTGTAAATAAATTAGTTCAATAATACATTTATTTTAAATATTAACATCTAGTTAGTTCTTACTAACATTTTTTCGTTTTTTTATTTATACAATCAAATCATGAAGCAATCAAATTTTAGTAATTTACTCCAATATCTTGAATAAATTACTAATATCAAAAAATCATAATTTCAAAGTGGTTATAGTTTATTTT
>APFE031306734.1:74113-102375 GCA_000404065.3 Pinus taeda
AATTAAATTAGAATTTTAATTTAAGATTAGATTTTTAATTAAAATTCTGATTTTTTTTAACCCAGTGACAGAATTTCCAGATTTATGTCAGATTTGACTCATCAACTTTGGAAGCTCATAGAATGAATTTTACTTGGCCAAATGAGGCCCAAAGCGGTTCATTGGAAAGATAAAATCAAGGAGAACATTTCTGAGGAGGTTTCACTAATCTATTTGGTAATTAATTAGGTCAAAAATCATGCAGAAGATCAAGCTTCGAATTTCTAAAACAAAATCAATTTTCTGAGTTATTTTCTGCATTTTCATTTGTCCAAACCTCTTCTAATTGCAGAGCCATTCGTCAATAATATCCTTGGCCAATTAAACTATCCCAGGCATCAATAGAGGACTTATATTTTATTTTCAATTATTTATTTAAATAGCATTTGATTAGATTTGTTTTAAATGCTAGAAATGATATTTTGATTTTATTGATTGCATCTTAATCTATTTTGATTTCTTTTTGCAGGAAAACAATGGAAGAAATATGGAGGAAATGATCTCAGTAAATGAGAATGCTCCAGCAGGTGCTAATAAACGGAATTTAGATGAAATCATCGGTCGGAGACGGGAGCCTGGCGGGAGAAGCAATCACGTGCAGGTAACTAGGGTTCACTCTGCAGCCTGTAAGATCGCCTGCCTGTCATCGGGCTTGGCGTTTGAACCACATAGGAAGCGCGCTGGGTGGGGAAGGAATGGAGTCAGAGAACAGGGGGGGAGAGATCCCCTCCTTCAAAGCAGCTTTAACGGGAGAAAACAGAAAGGAAAAACAGAGTGCAGGAGGCCAATCCACTGAAGGTGAAACTTCAGAAACGGGAGCGCAAAGGAGATCAGGATTCCAAAGCAAATGCCTTCCGAGGACTTCGAGCAGACCCAGGTTTGTAATACTTCCTAATAAACTAGAAAATTACAGAAGCCATATGCATGATTATGCCTTGATCTGCAAGTTTATAGGATATTGGCCTGCTGAAAAGGATCTCATGAGATGGATCTATCAGAGGTGGAAACCAAAAGGACATGTGGAAGTCAAGTTGGGAGCAAAGGGGTTCTTCACTGTTATATTCTCCAACCTAGAAGATAGAGGAAGAGTCTTTGAGGAAGGACCTTATTTCATGAACAACGCTGGTCTGTTCATGAGAGAATGGGTAGACTGTTACAACCCTGATAAGGAAAGGATGTTAGCTGCTCCGATTTGGATTAGACTCTTTGGTCTTCCATCTGAATTCTGGGAACCAGAGATCCTTAAAGGCATAGGAAATACTATAGGTTCCTTTGTTAAAGTGGCGGAAACAACAAAGAGAGGAAAGTTTAACACCTATGCTAGAATCTGTGCTTACATGAACATCACAGAGCCTCTCCCAGACACTATTGAACTGGAATATCATGATGAACTATGGCACCAACAATTAGACTACGAACATATACCATTCCGCTACCGAAGATGCCATGAATATGGTCATCTGTTTAGGGAATGCCCTATTACGCTAGCTGATCAGGAAAGGGAAGCAGAAAAAAGCAGAAGCAATACTACAAGGAAAACAGAGGAAGAAAGAGAGGACTTCAGAGAAGTTCCAAGAAGAAGAGGCAGAGGAAATAAAAAGACGCAGAGGGGTAAACAGAAAGAAGCCCAGAAAACAGAATCTCTAAACATGTTTAAAGCCCTACAAGAAGAAAGGTTGGAGACAGAGGTGAGCGAAGAAGAAGAAATAGATGGAATGGAGGTAATAACTGAAAAATCAAACAAGGAGGCAGATAATAGGAATAACGAACAGGGGGCTGAACCCACAAGTGAAACCCAAGGGGATCAAGGAAACATGGAAATAGATCCAAAGAAAACAAAAGGAGAAGAGGAAGAACAAGTAATGGCGAGACTTCTACAGGAATGGAAAAGGCTTGATGAAAGATTCATCCCAGAAGAACATAAACAAAAATACAAAGAAGCATTCCAAAGATATAAGGTAAAGAAGAGACTGACAGAAGAAAAGGAAAATCAACAACCGGAGAAACAGGAAACGCAGAGCATAGGAGCGGGCAACATTGGCAAGGGAGGCAAAAAACGAGGGAGAAAAACCTTGGGGGAAATGATACAAGAAGTGGGTGAAATGCTTGTTAACTCTGGAAGAGTGATCCCTCTATCAGAGGTCTTCCAATCCCCCCCAAAACTGTTAAGATGATTATTACAACCTGGAATATATGCGGCCTCAACAGCAGAGGCAAACAAAGGTATTTGAATGAAAGACTGAAATAAGAGAAACCCTGTGTAATGATAGTTCAGGAAACAAAAATAAGTACTGAGAAAATGAGAGAAATTTTGAATAAAAGCAGGAGTAGCTACGAAATGATGGGGCTAGATGCAATTGGAAGCACTGGGGGCTTGATATTTATCTGGAACCCAGAGGAAATACACTTCAGTAATTGGATGAGTCTCCCAAGAATTTTATCTGGTACAACAAGTATAGTTGGAACTAAGGAAGAGGTTATTATAACAGGGGTGTATGGTCCTCATATACAAAACAAAAAGGAAAACTTTTTGCAAAATCTAAAAGCCTTGCGTTGCCTCATACCTGGAAAACAATGGATAGTAGGTGGGGATTTTAATCTGATTAAAACCCTAGATGAAAAAAGAGGAGGAAATAGAAGATCGGATAAGGTTATGGAGAAGTTTGGAGACCTCATAAGGGACCAACACCTGATTGACATCCAAACCATCAATGGAAGCCATACGTGGAACAATAGGAGAGGAGGCGTCAACCAAATTGCCTCTCGTCTGGACAGATTCTTAATCTCAGAACAAATAATGCTAAAGGATGTTTTTATAGAAGCCACCATTCTTCCAGTAGCAGGATCGGACCATTGGCCGGTTAAATTAGAGATAGACTTAAAGCAAAGGCCTCCCAACAAGCCCTTCAGGTTCGAAGCTTTCTGGCTGAGAAATGAAGGACTGATGGAGAAGCTAGAAGAATGGTGGAGGATGAGTGAGCAAAGGGGAAAAAATAAGATGCACACCTTTCAACTCAAGCTGAAGGAAATGAAGAATAAGATAAAGAAATGGAATAAAGAAGAATTTGGGAATATTATGGAAGATAAAAAGAGATTAGAACAGAGAATGGAAGACCTTCAGCAGATGGATATCATGGAAGGAATAGAGGAGGAGAGAACACAGGAAGAAGGAAGAGTGCTAACTCAGTTAGAAGAAAGAAGAAAACAAGAAGAGATTTTATGGAAGCAAAAATCAAGGGTTCAATGGCTCAGGGAGGGAGAGAGGAATACTAAGTTTTTCCATAAAGCAATGGTTCAACACAGACAAAGAAACCGAATATTCTCTATCAAAAACCAAGAAGGAAAAAGAGTCTTGCAACATGAAGAAATTGAAAAAGTTCTGGTAAATCATTTCAAAGACATTCTGAGGGAACCACATACCGATAGATCAGATGCCATAGCCAAGATAAGTAGTGAAATTCCAAACGTAATAACAAGAGATCAAAACTTGGCACTTATGAGAAAAATCACCATGGAAGAAGTGGAGGACATAGTTAGAAACATGAAAAGGAACAAAGCCCCTGGCCCGGATGGGTACACTGTTGAATTCTTCTAAGCAGGGTGGAAGTTCCTTGCTTCAAATGTTCTGGAAGTTGTAGAGGAGGCCAGAATAAACCAAAGAATATGGCCAGGAATAAACTCAACCCTTTTAACCCTGATTCCAAAAACTAATCAGGCTGAACAGGCTGATGGCTTTCGCCCTATAGCCCTATGTAATGTCATCTACAAGATAGTAGCATCAATTGTTGCCCAGAGATTAAAACTGCTCCTACCAAGTATTATTTCCCCTGAACAAACAGGATTTGTTGAAGGAAGGCAGATTTTGGATGGGCTTGTGGTAGCCCAGGAAGTCCTTCACACTCTGAAAACTAAAAAAGAAAAGGGTATGCTAATTAAACTTGACCTTTCAAAAGCCTATGATAGGCTAAGCTGGAAGTACCTAGAAATAATCCTTAAAGCCTTTGGATTCTATGATAGATGGGTGAACTGGGTCATGAGTATGATCTCTACTCCGAATTTCTCTATTTTGCTGAATGGAGCGCCAACGGCAACTTTCAATGCCTCAAGAGGTCTCAGGCAAGGGGACCCATTATCTCCCTTTCTCTTCATAATTGTAGCAGAAGGATTAGGTAGATATTTTAAAAAAGAAGCAAGAGAAAGGAAAATTCAATGCCTAAAATTATGGGGGAATCGAACCACAGTCACACATCAACAATTTGTGGATGACATAATGATATACTGCAAAGCCACCTTGCAAGAAGTCAAAAGGATAAAGAAAATACTAGAGATATTTTTGGAAAGTTCAGGGATGGAGGTGAATAATGACAAGTCCAGAACCTTTTTCTTTAACACTGCGGAACCGGTTAAGAATCATCTAACCAGGGTCATGGGATATAGGATAGGGGATCTCCCTACCAAATATCTAGGAACTATGCTGGACACATCTACCCTTAAATTAGGTAATTGGAAAAATATCATTGAAAAGATCACGAAAAGGCTGGATAACTGGACCTTCCGTGCTCTGAACATGGAAGCTAGGGTGGTGCTCCTCAAAGACACCATACAAGAAATCCCGATATATCCTTTATCTGTAATGGCTGCCCCTAAAGGAATTTGTAATAAACTGGTTGAAATTTATAGAAAATTTCTGTGGGGAGGCCCGAAGCAACAAAAGAAATGGGCCCTCTGTTCGTGGAAGAGTCTAACCAAACCCAAGGGAAAAGGTGGCTTAGGCCTCAGAGATCCATGGACCTTAAATCAAGTCCTGGCTGCTAAATTAAGATGGAGATGGCTGCAAGGGGGTTCGGACTTATGGAAATAAATCTGGACTGTTAAATACAACATGCCTCTATCCCCGGAAGGAATTCTTAGAGACCAAAATATTCCTCGAGGCTCGGATATTTGGAACTTATCCCTCCAAAGCAGAGACTTAGTCGACAATCATATTTTCTGGGAAATTAGAGGAGGCCAGATAGCGAGATTTTGGGATGAAGATTGGCAGCAAAGGGGAAAAATGATGAACATACCAGGCATGCAGGAAATTCACAGATCAGGTGTAGACAGAGGCCTCCTGACGGTTAAAGATTATTGGAATGCAGCACCTGGAAATGAGGAATGGAGAGATTAGAAGCCTCTGGAGGAATGGAACAGGAACGCATCAGAAGAACAAAAATCAGCGTACAGGAAGGAAATTGATTCCAGAAAGATAAAAAAGCAAGATGGCAGAGACATCCTCCGATGGGGTAAAGAAACAAAGGGGATATTCTCAATACAAGAAGCCTACAAACTAAAAACCCAAAATGATCCAGGAGAAGAAGAACAAAAGTGGAAAAAGATCTAGAAAACAAAGTGGTGGCCGAAGATTAAGATGTTTGCTTGGTTGGTTGGAAGAAAACGAATTTTAACATGGGATAGAATTCAAAAAAGAGGCTTCTCTGGCCCTGCGAGATGTTGCCTCTGTAATTTAGAAGAAGAAAACCAGGAACACCTACTTAATGGTTGCAGTGCGGCTCAATTTCAGTGGGAGCAAACGGAAAGTCTATTCGCAACAACAGCTAGAAACCCGCGTGATATTATCCAAACCCTTAGCGAGTGGGGAGAAGGAAAATTCCACAGCAAAATCGTCAGACGGGCGTGGAGCATTTCAGCAGGCTTCAATATCTGGAATTTGTGGAAGGAACGAAATAGTCGAATTTTCAAAGGAAAGGCCACAGGTCTGGCGGAAATATGGAAGAGAACATTAAAGCAAATCCAAGAGACAATCCTAGCGGAGAACTGGGTAGACGAAGACTGGAAAACCACAGACGCTGAGACAGAAATCCTTAAGAAGATAAACATAGAATAGGGGATGATATATCAAGTCTCCAAACTGAACCGTCAATTAGCAAATCAAAGCCGATCAGTTTTTAGAAAGCCGCCAGAAGGATTTATTAAACTCAATTGCGATGGCGCCGCTAAAGGGAATCCGGGTCCAGCGGGTTTTGGAGGAATTTTTCAGAAATGAAGAAGGGGCTATAGAATGGATCTACGCGGAGAATGGAGGAACAATGACCAATAACGAGGCAGAGTTCATGGCGGTTTACCAAGGCCTCAAAATTGCCAGAAGAAACGGATACAGAAAGTTAGAAATCGAAGGCGACTCCACCATGGTGATCAACGCGATCAGGCAATTAATCCAGGGGAAGAGTTGGGAGAAGGTGGTGAAAAGATGGCGAAGCGCTAATACAGTCCGAGAAATAGGTGATATGCTGACACGTATCGATTTCACAATCACGTTGCATGTTTGACGAGAGGGTAATAAACCAGCCGACTGCTTGGCGAATTGGGGAAGCAATGAACGAATGGAACCAATCGATGACAGCTGGACCAATCAGGAAGGGCTGGTACGATGGGACGGGCTAAATTAGCTCATTAGAAAGGATAATCATGATGCAGAACATGTTTAATTACACCCCTGAGCGGCGAGGGAGAGGGAGATCAAGACATCATCCGGAGGTTATTCGGAGAGGACAGAAGGGCGTTGCCCTTCACACCCCGTCAGTGATAATAAATGATTGCGCAGCAAGTCAGGTTCGCGGCCCAAACCAAAAAATGATTCATAACCCCAAGGCGCGCATTCGGGGTATTAGTGGCAAATGCAAGAGGGAGTCTCCGCATCATTTGAGCAAAGGTGGGAGGGAAGTTATAAGGAGGAAAGGAGACAGAATGTCCAGCAGGAGCATTCCGAGGAAGGTGAAGAGTGAAGTAGAGCTCTGGCGAAGAACCCCCAACCAGCGACTCCAGAGATCAGAAATGAGTGAATATAGAGCTAGGGATGCCCGAGAGGGGAAGGATGCAGCAGAAGGCAGGCACGATGAAGGGGTCAGGACCAAAATTGAAATAGAAAGCTCGGAGGAGCTGGATTGCAGGTAGGTCAAGGAACCCAGAGGCAAGAGATTTGAAACCGAGCAGAGTAGTAGAAGTGCGCAGCGAGTTAAGGAAGGAGAAGTGAGAAAACAGTAGACGAAGAGAGGTCGCGGATGCCCCCGATAGGCCACGAGCAAGGCGGAGAGTAGCCGGAAGCAGAAAAGGCACAAAAGAAGAAACGGGTCTATCAGTCAGGCAGTGAATGAGGCAGAACAGGCCTACAATCTGGATTCAAATGCTCACATTAGGAACATTATTGAAGCTATGGAGGAGAAAGTGCTGGAGGAGCCTTCAGACCCCGAAATGAATGATTGGTCTCTGCAGTTACCAGACCCTGGTCATACTCGGGGTAGGCTTACCCTGTATCGTCGTGCTCTCCACACCTATTGGGTCCTGAAGCACCTTCTGGCCAAGGCCATGGAACAGGTTGCTGCTGAAATGGTGGAGATGGCTCAGGACACGGCGGCAGCGAAAAAAGAAGTGGCAAATGTGGAGATGCTGGTAAGGCAACAGAATGACCTCCTCAAGGATATCAAGGCTATGCTGATGGAGCAGAGGAAGGATCGAGTCAATATCAACATCGACTGAAGGATTCCAGCGCTGCGAATAGCCGGGTTTTTCCCCTTTTTTCCTGTTGCATGCCGTTAGCTTTGTTTCTTAAGAGCTCCTCCTGGGTCGCCCTTGAGGCAGTTGTTTAAGTGTTTGTTTTTTGGGAATGTACTTTTTGAGTCTGTAGTTAAGTAAATGTCAAAATACTTCCATCTGGCCGCCCTAGCGGCAGCTGTTTAGCGGTCTGTAGATCGTGCTTTTTGAGTCTGCAGTTTTCTTTGGATTGTAAAAAGACATATTATGCTCTTATCGGTCTGGACTATAAACAATGGTGATATCATTATTGGCGTCGGTAAGTTTAGGCTCCAACATATCTGGTTTCCCTCCGGGGCAGATTGAGGAGCCTTTGTTTTGTACTTATATTTTCCTGTAGATAATAAATTACCTTAGCTTACAAAAAAAAAAATGAGAATGCTCCAGCAATTGAAGATTATAATTTTTGAGCAAATAAAATTGGATTTGACAGATTTACCTTCAACAAACTTTCCTCTCAAGAATTTCTTTGCAAATATTATAAATAATAAATTGCAGAATGTAATAGGGGGTAGCTCTCCTCTGCAATTTTGGACTTCTAAAAGCACTTCTGTAATAGGAATTTAGAGTTGTAGGAGAGAGGAGAGAAAATCTCAGATCTGGGGATTATTGAAGATTTTTCCTTTGTATCTTGAATTATGTATGATGGGCAAAGTTTGTACTATTGTGACTCTAGTTTCACAAGTAGAGGTTCAAGCAATGTAAAGAGCTGTTGGAGACCAGGGACAAAGAAATGGATGCAATAAATTGGTATTTTTTGATACTATTGTTTCAAATATCAGTTTCATTTTATGATAACATGAATGTATCATTTTATTCATGTTTGTGAACTTTTGTCAATATGGGTAATTTGTCTCAATGTTGTTATTATGTATCTCTATTCTTATGAATTAATTTCTGATCTCTGAGTAACTATTTACTCAGAAATCTGTCTTATAAAACTGATTTATTGAATGGTAATGTGTTGTGAACTACTTCCTGAGTGTTGTTGGTTTATTATTTCAGTTAAGAGGTATCAATAGGATGTGTTTTGGTATCCATAATGTTAGTTAATTGAACTACTTCATTAACTTTATATTCATTATAAACAAGACATATTTAAAATCCCAATACTTTAAATATCTTGCTCTTGGTTGGGTTAGATTTATATCTGCCTAATTAAGATAGGATTAAGATTAGTTTATTTTGCTTGCATTATAGAATAAGTTTGCATTTAGAGTAATTTTTACATTATTTTAAGTCCTCTTCTCAAAGAGGCAAAATTTTAGTTGTGGCTTGGCTGAACCCAAATCAACTTAAGGATTATTCTCTTGCCTAATCAACAAAAAGAAGTGATCTGATATCCCTGTATATTGGTAGTTAAAGATATATAATAAACCAATAGCAATAGGGAAAAGGTAACTGGACCTAGTTAAAATAGTCAGAGCCACCACACCAAATGGAAAAGGAGTTGCTTTAAGGTCCGGACTAGGTGGTTATCCCCTAATGTTGTTGCAGCGATTTTCGAGACATTAACAGGAGGGCATCCTCATCGATCTTGCTTGAGTGGAAGCTATTCAGAAAATTGATTTTCCCCGTAGTAAAAAGGAGATCCAAGCATTCAACGATAAGATGTACTTCTTACATCGTTTTGTGCCAAATCTAGCGTAACATTTTAGGGAAATCACAAACATGTTAAAGAAACATAGTGTAGTAAGGTGGACTGAAGAAACTATCAAGTCTTTCAATTTGGTAAAGTTGGCCCTTTCTTCAGCTCCATTTTTGGTCAGCCCAAATTATTCCCAAGATTTTATTTTATTTTCATTCACTTCAGAGCATACTATGGTAGTGGTCTTAATGCAGAAAAGAGACCAGCTTGAGAAGCCAATTGCTTTTTTTAGCAGAACAATAAGAGATGCAGCTTTAAAGTATAATATAATTGAGAAACAAGCTCTTGCCTTGGTAAAAGCTGTGATATATTTCCGAGTATATATTTTACATTCTCATATTCTTGCCTATGTTCCTAACACAGCCGTCAAAGATGTTTTAGTGCAGACCGATCCAGAAAGGAGACAAGGCAAATGGATCACAACTTTGTTAGAATATGACTTGGAAATAAAGCCAACAAAGCTCATCAAGGGGAAAGGTTTGGAAAAACTGATGGCGAGGTCTAATTTGCATGCCTTGGACATAAATTTAATTACTGCTATGTCCGAAGAAAATGAGGACAACTCACCTGTTCAGATATCAGAAATTTTTATCCATTCCCCTTGGTATTCTGATATTGTATATGTGCTCAAAAATCTTTCACTGCCTCCGAGAATGGCTAAAAATAAAAGTATAACTCTGAAATTAAAGGCTGCAAAATTTTGCATTATGAATAATGCATTGTATTGGAAAGATCCCGGCGGTGTCTTGCTGAATTGTTTGGTTGAGGAAGAAGCAAAACATGTCATGGATGATTTTCACAAGGGTGATTGTGGAGGTCACTTGTTTTGGAAGACAACAGCAAATAAAATTTTGAGAGTATGGTACTATTGGCCTACCCTCTTTGCTAATGTGTATAAAACTATTACAAGTTGCCACAAATGTCAAATTTTTCAGGGAAAGAGAAAATTACAGCCACTACCTCTCAAACCGGTTGAAGTAAGTGCTCCATTTCAGCAGTGGGGCCTTGATTTTATTGGAGAGATCCACCCTACATCTTCAGCTCAGAATAAGTGGATCTTGACAGTGATGGACTACTTCACAAAATGGATTGAGGTCACCCCCACTCGGCAGGCCATTGATATGGTAATAATTCAGTTTCTCGAAAATAATATTTTGTTATGTTTTGGTTGTCCAAACAAGTTGATTACAGATAATGCAACAGCTTTTAAATCTGAAAGAATGATTGATTTTTGCAATAAATATCAAATTACCTTGGGTCATTCAACTGCATACTATCCACAAGGTAACGGATTGGCGGAATCTTCAAATAAATCATTGGTTAACATCATCAAAAAGTTGCTAGAAATAAACAAAAAGAGCTGGCAAATTTTTTTTGTTAATGCACTTTGGGCAGATAGAGTAAGTCAGAAGAAATCAATTGGCATGTCTTCGTTTGAACTAGTATATGGTGTCCACATGGTGTTTCCGACATCTCTTGCAGTCCTGGTGGTAAAACTTCTGTAGGAAGTTGGCGGCGAAGAGGATCATTTTCAGTGAAGGATAAACCAAATGATCGATTTACAGCAGATGAGAGAGGAGGTTTTCCAGAATACCTTCAGGTTGCAAGAGAGAGTCAAGAAAATCTATGACTGGAAGGCGAAGTCAGATAAGTTTCATATTGAAGACATAGTGCTCAAGTGGGATGCTAGAAACGAAGACAAAGGCAAGCATGGTAAGTTCGAGAATCTGTGGAAAGTTCCATTCAAAATTGTTGCATATCGGGGTCAAAATGATTTCCTGCTGAAAGAAATGAATGGAGAAGATTGTCCAGGTGGTCCGGTCAAAGGTTGGCTACTCAAATGATACTATCTTTGAAATGTTTTTTGCTGTCATATGTATCACTATACATACCATTTTATTTTCTTCATTGCAAGTGTGTACTGTCATCATTCATTCAGTTTGGGACTCGAAGTGAAGGCTATAAAACTGAAGGACTAATTTCAGTTTTGGTGTGGATTGTTTGAGTCAGTTTTTAGTTGGATTTTAGTCTTGAAATTGAGTTAGTCTTGAGTCAGATTTCAGTCCTGAAATTAAGTCGGTCTTGAGTCAAGATATTGGTTTCGATTTGTTGAAGTTATTGACTCCGTAGCCCAATGGAAGGAGGCACTGCCTGCTTTCCAAATATCTATAGTTCTTGGCACCTCCAAGGAGCTACCATCCCCATTGGAGCCAATGTTAGTGTCGGTATCTTCATCCCTCCATCACAGATCAAAATTCTCTTGTTGCATTGTATTTTAGGTGTCTCATTCGATCAACTGCATTCCATTAGGATCATGGATCATTTGATGGCAGTGGTGTATTATAAATTTTTCCCTCATGATCTTTGCCTGCTGGCCCATTTTCATACATTCAGGCCATTTATAGTCATTTTTTGTCTTTACATCTGCAAAAAGTCATTTTTAGGGTTTTAGGTTTCATTACGTCTAGGGTTTGTCCTCAAGGTCTTGTAAAAGCTCAATAACAGTCAACAGGCACATGAGAAGGTCAAATAACGTCTCACGATCAAAGATTTCAATAATGACATTCTCAGTAATTGATTTTTCCTCAAAGCCCTGTTTTGAGGAAAAACAAAGTTTTATTTTTTTATGTATAAAAATTTCATGTAATTTCATTTTTCCTATATGTAATAAGTCCAAGATGTAGCCCTGGTCACCTTGCCAAGCTCCTGCACTCCAGCTCCTGCAGAAGAGTCAAAAATTCAAAGCATTTAATTCATCAAAGGCAAAAAACAAGTCAAATTGCCAAAATAGAGTTTTAAAGAACAAGTGAAAAAGCAAACTTTAGAAAAGTAGGTTTTTGCAAATAAAAATTAAATTCTAAGGATATATAAAGTGTTTCTTATGTTCAAGAGTTCATTTGTGTGCCAAAGAGAGAAAAACAAGAACCAAGTCGTGTTTTTGAGGCGAAGAAGGAAACTTGCAGCAAAACTTAGCAGTTACACTGGGCACGGCGCACAGAGGCTTAGGAAACACATTAAAACTTCAACTAGCGCAGTGCGCATGTTAGTGGGCACCGCGCCTGTATTTCAAGCTTGAAATTCAATGAAATCACCTCCTCTAAGCTCAAAATCATGCAAACCTCATTTCACAAGTGAGTTTAACATTCCTAAGTGCCATTACAAGGATTTTAGTCAACTTTCATAGTGTTTCAATAGGTGAAAAATAAAACCCTAATTTGTTGCACAGTCATATTGAAAATCTACCTAGGGTTTGCAAAATTGTAATTTTGTTGTTGTCCTCTACACCATTTTCATTTTCCTCTTCATTACACTCACATCATTTCATTTTATTTCCCCTTTCTCATTAACACTCATTCATTCCCTTATTCTCAAAACTAAAAACCCTAATACCTAATCCCACTACTCCCAAACCATAATTAGTATCTCTAAACCCTATCACCTCCCAAGAAACCTACAATCAGCATCACAAAATCCCTCATTCACTGTCTCCCATCATCAATCCCTTTCATTGAACAACAAACACCTATTGTTGATATAAAATCTCTTCATACTCATCATTGAAACACAAACAGTGGCAAATATGGAGACAGATTCACCTTATGACAGAAATGAGGAAACAGTGAGTGATTCCTCTCAAGAACTTCATGCACCCAGAAAACCTCACAAGGGAGTCAAACACATCTAGGAGGAGCCCACCACACTTACAGAGTTAGTGGCTTGTCCTCTTGCTGTAGCATGTTTCAGACATCAATCTTGCTACCAATTTTGTGAGATGGTGGAAAGAGTCAAATACCACCATGAGCTTGCTAGAATTTTCGTCGTTCATCTTCACAATGGCCAGGTCAATTTGGCAGGTGTTACAATCACTTTGACACCTAAAACTATAACTGAAGCAACAGGTATTCCGAATGTGGGAGAACAATGGAACAAGGGATAGCTAGTTGACAAAGAGCATTATGAGCCTTATATCAAGGCTGGCTATCAGAGGCAAATCAGTAGAGTTTTCCCTTTCAGATACCTACAGGATACATATGCTCCATTGATGAAGCTCATAATCAAATATTTTAGCTGCGAAGACAGATTTTCTCGCTTGTACGCCTACCATATTAGATTATTGATGCATTTCAATAGGGTGAGGATGATAAACCTCCCCTATTTCATGTGCCAAAATATTGAGAAAATAACCATATTTGTGAAAAGAAAGCCTCCTCATCAACAGTACAACAACATTTATCACTTTGCATTGATCAAGATTATGGTTTTGCATCAGCTGAGTTCGCTGAATGTTCCATGGGATGATTTCATTTCACATGAGGTTTTCACAAGTCCTCAAGTGACCCCATCAACTTTTCATGAGGCAGGAGGGCCTTCGCATCAGCAAGAAGTGCATGAGACTCAAACCATGAGTATGCCAATATTTATCACTTACCAAAAGGGGACAAGGAGGCTATTTGCAGCAGCAAAACAAGTACTATTTCCACCCAGGGTGGAAGGGGTCTCGTTTCCTTCAACAGCAAATCAGATACAGGAAAAAGGTAAACAACCCGTGCATGATGAGGGGCCTTCGGGAGGTCAAGAGACAAATTTCATTCTCATCAAGGATGATGATGTTGATTTGGGCCCCCAAAGCTCAATACTGAAAGATATCATCTAGGAACAAGAAGCGGATATTCATGCCTTAGCTCTTAACTTGGAAAGAGCTAAGTGGATTATAAACTACCTTGAGCAAAGGAACAAGTAACTGGAGGATCAGTAGACGATCATGGCACTGCAAAATATAAGAGAAAACCAGCAAGCAACCAAAAGGAGGAAAATCAAATTGACACCATTAGAGCAAGAGATTGAAGCTGATCATTAATCTTGGCTAGAAAGGACAAATATGCACTTAGAGAAGCTGCTGGAGAAGGCCAACAAATAGAAAATATGTTGAGGCGCATGGCCTATCACTATTTGGCAAGAAACAAGATTTGCAAAGCGAGAATAAGAACCTTGAAGGCCAAATTGAGGAAAACTTTGAGGAGGAAGAAAGACCAAGATAAACTCAAAATCTTAGCTGAGGTTTCCTTAGCCCAACATAGTACTTGATGCAGGTCACTTAGCCCAAATATCAAGAAATTTGGCACACTTTTTGTCAATTTTGAATTTTTAAAGCAAAACACAGATTTTTCTGCCTGGTGCATAGTGCCACCCGGCGCTTGCTTTTGCTAGGGACCTCTTCTAGAGAAAAACTCTACATTTTTGGATTCCTCATGCAAAATTATGAATGGCGAGAAATGGCTAGAAAGTTTTGTCAAGTTTTGAGCTTCCAAAAGGGTCAAAAACACCTCAAAAGTGCCATTTCTACCTCTTTTTGGCCACACAGGAAGCAGTGTTGGGAGAACTCACTTTTGGAGGGGAACATGGACACCAAATTTAGAAATTCCACTTGTTCGGGAAAGTAGACAAATATATCTTTCCAACAAGCTCACTTGGAGCAAATTTGGTGGATAGGAAGGCCTCCAAAATCAGCTACAAAAAAATGCTATGCACAAAGACAGTGGCGTGGCACACAGGATGGAAAATTATCATTTTTGCCAAAAGACTCTGTTTTTCGCCTAGTTTTTTCTTAGTTTGACTTTTCTCTCTCTCATGGTCAAACTCTTGATGAAAATTGATGTAATTTGATGTAAGTTGAGGGACTTTGATGTAAAAATTTTGAAAATTCACTTATGGAGGTAGATATATCATGAAAAGGTAGTTTTGAACTGAATGAATCAGTTTCCTAGATTTTAGAGGCAAGCTGTTCCACTGCCTACTTTTCAGTTCTTAGTTTAGATATTGTTGGAACAACTCCTAAACTCATGAGTTCGACCCCTAAAGCCTAGCATGAGTTGTTGGTTTCCTATATCTAATACTTTTTCAGTCATTTGTAAAGGTTGGACTCTTGTAAAAGCTTTGAGCAACATTGTACATTCATCTCTGTAGTTTGGCAAAGGAATAGATCAGGGTTTGCAGCATTTTGTGAGATTCTTGTGGCAAGTTGATTTGTTATTTTTTCTTCTTCTATAATTCAAGTTTTACATATGTTTATGTATGCCATTATCTCTCTCTTTTCAGCTGAATTAAATGAATCAAGGATAAAGGTATAAATCATTGATATTGCAGTGCTCTACTTAGGGTTTGTTTAGTTATTTATGTTTTCTACTGTTTGAAGAGGACTCCTGAGACTCTCATGCACTCTCCAACTCCTCACTAGTCTTAAGACTCTCCATCTCATTTAATTTAAAGTACTAAAGCATTTTCCTACCTCGCCCCACAGAAACCTCTACAAAACTGAGTCCATTCCTCGGACCCAAATTTGCCTTTCATATTTGAGCCAGAAAACCAACATAAAATTCAATCAAACTCCTCTAAGCATATACCTAGCCTAAAATTAGTATTTACATCAGTCATCTCAAGCTTTGTTTGTTGTACTTTCCTAATATTGACAAGGAGAGAGCCCTCTCTTGACTTGGTAGGGCTAGCTACCAAGTTAAGTGTGGTTTGATGTTACCCTAGATCTTGCCTTTCTCAGCCTGAGGTAGATTGGAGCCCTAACACCTTGAACTCATCATATTTGGAAAGTTGTTCATACACAGTCAGGGAAAACCATGGGCACTGGTTGATGGCCTTTCGGAAGCTCGACTCCATCAATACTCAGAAAATCTTTGTTTCGGTGATCCGTGTGGGGTCCTTCTCAGCCTAGAGGGAGGCAAACTATGCATCTTCCAACAATCCGGCCTCTATAGGAGGAAACTAGTTGTCCTCCAGTAGATCCCAAGAAACTAGCACAATGGAGAGTAGAAACCACGCATAGTGGAAGGTCTTGCTCTCATCTTGTCCCTCACCTCAATTCACAAGGAACTCATTACATAAGTATCGTGACCAGTTGAACTGCACACCCTCTGCGCATTGTCCAGCCAACGACACCACAAGCACTGAAAACTCGTCCATGTGGCACTTCTCATAACCTTTTCGGCTAGTATTTTGGTGGAAATTTTTACCACGGGATCATTGATGGAGGTTATGGAGTACCCGCACAACTTCTTGATAAGCTCAAATTTCTTCTTCATCCGTTCTACCAAGTCTCTCTTGCTTGTCTTTCAGCCAAACTCCTTGGTCGAATTCAGACCTTTGTACGATAGGTGAATGATCTTGTGTATGAGCATATGTTTGATGGAGATAGACGTGCCAAGCCATAAGCACCCATCGTGCACCAGAGTAGGCAGTTGTCGTATACAAGTGGTATTAATGTTAGAGCAGTGGTAGTGGGGCACCCACAACAGGTTCAACAATCTGGATTGCTCTACTCCATGGATCCATTCAAATAACTCTAACTCAGTGACACCTGAGTCTTTTTAATACACCCATGTCATATAATTCTTTGTCGCAAGGTGGGGGAACCTCTCATGGTCAGCCAAGTCCCAATATTCAATTTTTAAAAGGGGGACCCGCACCAGGCTCGGACCTTCCAAGGTTATCTTTTCAGGCAACAGGGACGTGTGAATGACAAATTTCTCCAAGTTTGGGTCCTTAGTAACCTTCGCCTTCCCTTTTCATGGAGGGGTATATTCCAGCAACTTAGTGATGGGCTCCGTGCCCTCAACATCTATATCTTCAGCACCCTCTTTAGCCTCCAAATCTACAACCTTCTGTTATCACTCAGGTTGTTCCCTAGCTCCAAGAGGGAATACAGCCGAGGTAACCACTAACCAATCTTCAGCTGCAGATCCTAGCCAAGCTGCAACCAGAGAGGGCTCTCTCTTTGTGATTTAGATTTGTTTGATTGTATATTAGGCTAGTTATTAGATACAAGTTTTGTTTGGTGTTTGGAAGATGACATTCAGTAGAACAAGGCAGTAAGTTGAGAGAAGTTCAGACCATTGGGTTGATGGAGTCTAATGGAAATAAACCTCTAGGTATGGTTTCCTTGGCAATAAGATAACTACATAGCAAGATAATTAAACACAGAACAACTTTGAAGCTGAAATAAGATGAAATGAAGTCAAGGAATGAAAGGCAATCCAGAATCTTTCATTATGTTAACAGAGGGAAATTGTATAAGCATTATCAGGGAGTAGTTAAGAATTCCTTGATGATATTTAGAGTGAAAGAACCAGGGAGACAAGAGCAATCAAGAATTCTTGCCTATGCTAGTCCTGTGGAAAACATAAAAAAGTACAGGAATTGAACACAGAGTACAACAAAGTAAATTCTGGGTTATCCTTTTTTCCTGTAACTTAGAACATGATATTTAGATGATAAATAAGACACAAATACAGTAACATAAGAGTAAAGAAGACTTATTGATCCATGTATTAACACGAGAATTCTGCAATATATCCTTTTGCCATCGATTCCACAACTAGTAAGTTCACCAACAAATCATTCCAGCAATTTTTATTTCTGAAGAGTTCTCAAAACATACAGCGTAGGTCCAGAATGATATTCACCAACCAACAAAAATGCATCTCTTCAGCAAGTATTTATAGAAGTTTACAAAATATCCCATAGGGAAATATCTGGACATAAATTTATCCATCTACTCTGGCAGAAGCAATAACTAATGTGGAAAAAACCGTGCAGCAATAACTGAGGAAATAAATGTGCTATACTGGCTGCTGTAGGTGTCCTGTTTGTTGTTGACCTTTTGACTCTGATAGTCGGTTGATGACCGCTTTCCTGATGTGCTGTCTTGTTGTGCTATCCTTTGACACCTGTGTCTGAGCTTGTTTTATCTTTTGGCGCGAATCTTCTTCCTTAGCTGATTTTATTTCTCCATATATCACCTTTTAATTTGTAATGCTAATAATTTTTACAAAAAAGGAGAGCTGAACTTATTTTGGTAAAACCTCCAGCATGCTTTGCCACCACTGATCCGTTGGTAATTGATGCTTTCTCATTTTGATCAGTGTCTCATCAGCTTCAGTGTACCTGTAATAGTTTGGCTGAAAATAAAAAAGATGTGCCACCTCATGCTCAATGAAGAACAAACCTTCCAGTTTATCATACAAACTTTGCCCTGTGGGAGGGACTGTCTCTTTTGTGCTGCTTGATGAAGCTGTAATCTGATTTTGCACATAGGTTTTTAGCCTATGAGCATACTATTCTTGCTTTAACAGTTTCCCACTGCTAGTAACCAAGCTAGGCAAACCTTTGCATTGTAACATTGAAAATTTATGTCTGAAGGCTTCAACCTCTACCTACATTTCTTGGCATTTCCTTTCCACTGTCTGAACAAAATTTCTCATAGTTAGTACCTTCTTGACTCTTAAAATAGTCTCTGTCCTGTTGTGAATGTCCAGAGATGCTAGCTGTTCACTAGTGTGAGTGTTCAAGAAGTGAATCATTTGATTGGCTTACTCAGGTTTATTGGCCAATAATACTCTGGCCTTTTGAGTTTCATACTGAGCCAAACCTATCAACTCTATCTGATAAAAAATGGTTTGTATTGCTGTCCACTGATCAGTAATAACTTGGCTGATTTTGTCCCACAGAATAGTTTTTATTTCTGTCAGGGTTCTGTGGAGAGTGAGGTCCTTCTCCAAGGCCTTTATTTTGTTTTCTAGGGCCTTTACTTCCCTGGTCTTCTCTGCAAAAGTCATCTTTGATTTATCATAACTAACCTCAATTTTGGCTAGTTTTTCCTTGGTCTCCTTGAGCTCTACCATCTGCGTCTCCAAGGCCTTTATCTCTTTCATCATTTCCTCCATGCTTAAATTGGCCTCTTGCAATGCACTTGCTGTAGCTGCTGTTGAAGTTGAGGCACCTGCTGTTGAAGCTGGATCCAGGGGAGGCACTGCTGTAATGACTGTTGTAGGAGGAGATGTGATAATTGGAGCTATTTGGGATGGTTGAGAGGCCAACTCTAGCTGTTTCCCTTGTAGAGCCTCTTCCAATGCTTTTTCTGTGTCCAACAGTCTTTGGTTCATCCTCATGAGCAGGCTGACCACATCCTCTTCTTCCTTTTGTTGTGCCACTTCTATAGTTTGAGGATGTATGGTAATTGGCAGCTTCAATTGTCTTCTCAGAGCTGCTATGTCCTCCCCTTTTTTCCTTATTAAGGCCTGTGCGCCTTTGGGATCCTTGGGATCATGTCCCAACTCTATAATGATTTCTTCCGAGGATTTTATCCTATTATCCTTGGCTAATGAAGAGGATTTCTCCAGCTCTAGTTGGGCATAAGTGTTATACAACGAATTTTGTAATCTATGGGCCATTAGAGCCTTATCTGCTAAGGTGGAGTATACCATTTTTCCAGCCTGTTTATGCAACTCAATCTGGTCTATTGGATGGATGTCTTTGGCAAGAACTTCCAGCTTGGTTCTAATATAATCAGCAGCTGACTGTGGCTGCTGTACAGTGGGTCTGAAGTGACTAAGAGTCATCTTCCCTGCTTGCATGTCATAGGCTGCCATCAGCCTTTGTTGATTTGTAGGAGCCATTCTTAACAATTGATTGTAAAGCTGAAACCTCACTGGTTTGTTTCTAGCTTTAATTTTAGTGAATGCTCTTTTGATATCTGAGCCCTGCTGGGTCTGCTGCTTAGAGGATGAAACCTCCACACCTGGCTATCTCTCTTGCTCTTGCTGAAAGGAGCTGGCTGATGTTTCCAAAATAGGAGGGATTTGCTGTTCAAAAGTTCCCTCACCCCTGATATTGCCTGTGGTCTCTTCAGTAAATTCCTCCTTGGAATAGGGGTTTAGCCTCTATCTCTTTTCCCCTTGCTGACCTGTAGATGTCCCGATGGGTGTGTCTTCAGGTCTGTCCCTCTTTTTAGCTCTTTCTTCATTGTGAGGGGTTTGTAGCACAAGGACCTCAGCTGCCTTTATTTGGGTTGAAGGGCCTTGTTCTTGACCCTTTTCTTGATTTACAGATGGCTATTCTACCATTGTACTCTGTTATTCTGAATGCTCAATTTCCTTGCCTTTCCCTGCAGGTGGAATGGTTTCCTTATCCGGCTATTGTGAAGATGTAGCAGCTGATGTGCTTACTGCAATATGTTGAGGCTGTGTGAAGGGGACCTGTGCAAAATAATCTAGGTCAATTCTTTTCTCATATTCTTTCATTTCTTTTTCTAATCTTTCTTTTTCAGTAAGCTCTTCATCTAATGTGCCCTCTACCCATTCTTGTCGATTAGCATATTGTTCAATGTGAGGGATTGGCTAGTGCACATATCCTGAAAGCCTGTGTTTGACTCTTCTAAAGCTTATGAAATGTTCAGGGTCATATGGTGCCCAAATGAAGCTTTGTTTAAGCATGAGCTCTTCGCTTAGCATCTTGTCTGCATCACTCCAGGCTTCTTCCCTTTTATTGAAAACAAAAGGACCCAATTGATGTCCAATTTTGAGCTGTGCCTTCTTGTTTTTGCCATGGAAATGAGTCAAATCTGCACTACTGAATTGCCTGAAATATTCCAAGGCAAAAAGTCTCATGGGGACATATCTTGGCAGTTTATAGGGAGGCAACTCACAACCATAAATTCTGATCACTGTGTGGTTTTGGTAGAAGTACCAATCACCAATGCTGTAGCCCCTTGAAAGATGTAGGATTCTTTGCATTTCAGTAGTGAGCCTACCAGGAGGAGTCATCATCAATAGGCAAGTGGTTGGATAGATGAACATATCAATAAACTCACAATATGTGTAGGGAGAGAGGTGGAATTTATGGAAAACTGAGGTCCAGAAGATACAGATCTTCTCTCTCCTTTTGAGTCTAGTTTCTTGAGAGGAACCTTGAAACTATCAGGGTGGTAGTACAACAGCAGATAGTAAATGTAGGAGGTATATTTAAACACTCTTTCTCTCTCCAACATTATGAATTGCTCATGTATTTTGTTTGCTATGAAGGTGGCATAGTCATACATGACAGCAGGGGGCTATCCTGGAGTGAACATGGTTAATAGTACAAACACAATTTCATCCACAAATTCTCCGGTTTTGCATCCTAGAATGTAGGAAATCATATCTACCAGGAGCCTGCCTGTTTCATTGAATGAGACTTGATGATAGGGTGGAGGATGATTGGCCTGGCACTGTGGCTGCATGAACAACTAACCTACCCTTGATATTTCTGAACTAGAGAGCTTTGCACCCTTATCAACAGGTGTTTCATAGTAAGAGGAACCAGAGGCTGAGGTGGCTCAAAGTTCAGCATTTCATTTATGGATTGAGGAGTAATGTAGAATAGTACAGACCCATCTAGAGTGAGGATTGCTCTTTGTGTGGGGTCATAGTTTTCATGACACAGATGAATGAAGTTAGGCAACACATTGACTGATGGGAGGTAGTAGATGGGCATACTAGATTCCTAGATTCTCAAGATATCAGTGTTATTTCTATGATTGTTCCTGAATTGACACACCATTTTGAGGTGAGACTTGAGGCCCATCATGTCCTTGATCTGGAAGTCCTTGTCTGCCAAAGGTAACCATTCTAAATCCATGTGTGGCACATTCAAAGGAGCAATGTTGAGAGCCACTTGAGCCTCCATGCTTCAACTGTTTGTGTTTTGATTGTAATATAGGTTTATGCAACAACAGAAAATAGGACTTTGGCTCTGAGGCTTTTGTCAAGATATTGGAGACTGAGTTTTATCTAGAACTGACCTCACTGTGTAAAATTTATGGTTAGAAACAAATGTTGCAGAGTCTAGCAGGGTCTTTTAAATGAATTTGCTGGATTGCAAGCTCTGTGAGCAGAATGCAGAGGAAATGGGCTTGAATTTTGACTGAAGGAGTGAAACCTTGCAGAGGGAAGTGGAAATTGAGGAACTCTTTTTAGTAAACAGGACAAAACAGAAGATACAACGTGCTGGTTTGGGTACAGGACTGAGCTTTTGCTTGTGGAGATTGCTACCTTTGGTGAAATTGACAGTCACAACAGAGTTTACCGAATTGGCTTGGAATGTTGGAAAAACAGGGGAAGACGCTCCTCTTACAGGTGATTTGACAATTTTAATTCAATACTTGGGTAGTTTTGGAGTCTCTGCCGACGAAAATGGGCTTGAAGTGTGTTTTAATGGCCAATTTGTAGAGGAGGGCAAAGTTTGCAGGTTTGCTTTGAATCAATAGCTCACATAGTGCATACAAGGTGGTGAATGATAGGTAGGAGCACTTTTGGATTTGAATTATAGATCTTTAGGCAATTTCAACAGCGAATTTTGGAAAAAACTGGGTTTTCATGTGAAAAATGGGTAAATACCTATTTTTTATGGCGCAAAGGATAGTTAGCAAGGGTGACTCGAGCTGTGGAGTCGAGCTACGAAGTGCATTTGCAGGCTGATGGACTGTGCAACTTCGGAAGGCGGATTGGTCATAAAATCACATGCACGTTCTTCGCAGGCGCAACAATAGAAAATAAACAAAAATAGTCGTTTTCACGACTTTTTAATGAATTTTGGACATTTTAGCACTTTTGGAACTTTTTAATGATGATGTCATCATGATGTTTCTTTTTGTCGTGTAGCAGGTATGACGGATTACATGGCATCTAACGTGTATGGTGACATGGCGCATGACACAGTGCTGACATGGTTGCTGACCAGGAGGGTGACATGGTGGACACAGCGACAGGAGAAACAGTGGCGGGTGATGACGTAACGCTGATGGGGTAGTGACGTGGGCGAAAGGACAGAGGGTGGTAAGCGGTTTCCATCGGACCGCCTTTAGTACGGGGGCGGTATCTGTCAGAGGCGGCCCGATGCAATCAAAATGCGCTGGGTGTCCCTGTGTACGACGAGAAAACCGTCGACCATCAGGTACTAACGTCCCATTGTCGGGGCGCGTCCGATATCGATAAGGACCGTCAGATATGGAGGAGGCGATCCGATGGTGGACGGGAGGGTGATTTGACCGAGATTTAACAGAGCAGCGCGTATGATAAACGTTAATTTTTATGGGTTGATTTATGTGGTAAAACAGGCGGCTATGTTTATTAGTCCAACCAAATATTAAACTAATCCCATTACATATGTGTGCGCGGGGTTATAGTATGGTTTAGGAGGGAGGGTTAGCACGGTTATTTATTTAACCTTGCGTTAAATAAACCCTAAGGTTTTATGAACGCGGAACGGTTAATATAAAGTCTGAAATAGACTTAATATTTCCTGAACTTGTGTTATATGGCTATAGTTGCCAGGGGTAGGGATATTTAGGTATTTTTTGGGTTTTTTATATATTTTGTTGTAGAATAGGGGTGGGGAAATGATAAAGGAGCTATATACATAGAGTTAGGGTGTTAATATGAAAAATGATAGGAAAATGTTAAGTTTATAAGGCAAAACTTAGATTTTTATGGGATGTAGGGGAAATGAGGTGATCATTCTTACACAAGAAATGTGGCTTGTGTTTACCAAGCAAAGGCAATGTTTTGCTTGGTACCTTGCAAAATGAAATGGATTAGGACTATTTGAGCAGATATCAATATCCTTAGGGGATGCTAGTAAAATTTTGTGGGGGAAATGAAAGGGGAAGTTAGTCATGCTCCATTGAACTTGTATCCACCTTGCCATGATACTGGTGATAACTGCTTTCTGCAACCTCATAATTACTTGCCTACCCATCCTAATATATATAACATTTTTTCTTCCTTTGATTGGGTGCATTTGAGCTAGCAAACCCTACTTTTCCTTCTTTTCTTTTGACTACCCTCCTATCTAAAACTATCCTTATTTCAACCAAGGGCTCAGATTGAGCAGTTGGGCCCTTTATTTCTCTACCTATCTAATGATCTGCCAAATTTGAACTGTTTGAGCAAATCTTATTCTCTATTCTAAAACAAGAAATTTAAACATGAACAAGCCAGGGTTGCACTGTCTGGCTATTCATCAACTGTGAGAAAATCAGTAATTGCACTTCACTGTTTGCATGTTTTAGCAAGCCACTTTCCCATTCTTTATTTGGGATTCCTTTCTTTTCTCTTTATCTGAATCTTGATTATAGATAATATGGAACCTTTGCAGCATGGAAAGGATGATCATATTTGGCATTTCCATAGTCAATCATGAAAAATGACACCTATTGGTATAGGAACCTAACACCTTCTCAAGCTACTTATCCTTCTTCTGCGCCTGGGCATCAGAATGCTTGCTAGGCGACTCATGCACTAGCACCATCGTTTATGTTTGTCTTTCTTTCGCTTTTGGGTCTCTTGCACCGGTGTAGGCTTTAGCCTAGGTGACCTCGACACCGTAGGCACAGGCTCTGGAGCCTCCATGCTCACAACCTCTCAAGTAGCTCCTTTAGAGGCAACAGTTCCTCTAGTGCTTGTAGTCTCAGTGGGACCTAGACCTGACATGATGTCGAAAATGAATTTCGTGTCTAATTCGGGCAATTTATCAAATGCGGGGCTTACAATCAAAGCTTCAAAGAACTCACGATTCATAAGCATTGGGTAGCACAACTTACAAATTCTAAGGGTGCAAAGTGTTTTCTTCTGGACTAGCACGCGTAAATTTATAGGGGAATTTGAATTCAAATCTGATCGTTCCCCCAAAAATTCATCCATTAATGTTGATTTGGCAGCAAATCTCCAAATATTTCAACCTTAAATGCCACCCACCCACTCCTCTTAACCATTTCCTGGCTGTCAAATCACAAACAATGACTCTAACGGTCATTTTATGGTTGTGTTGCATGGTATCTCCCTCCATAACACAACTCCCTTTGTGTAGTTGATGGTACTATGACATCACCCTTTTTCCCACAACCCCTTTGTCACGTAGTCCCCAAAATTGTACAGTGTAGTCTATAGTCTTGCGCTCCCTTGAAGCTGCATGGAGCACTAAGACTATCTGACCATCATATAGTCATTGAGTTAGATCTCCTGCATACTGCTTCAATCGGATTCCATTCACTTTTCCTGGAAAAGGTTCTCAATTCAACTTTGTGAGTTGAACCACACCCCCATCTATGATTTCTTTGATGACATATGGCCCCAGCCAGTGCATCTAAAACTTTCCTAGAAACTTAGAGAACTTACTATCATGTAATAAAACCATGTCATTTACGTTAAACATGTGCAGCTTGATGTGACAATCGTGCCATGATTTTTCATGTTCCTTCTGTACTTGTTGATGGAATCCGACCAATAACTGAACTTCTTCAAGCTCCATTAGCTGCGCAAACCATTCTTCCAAGGCTCCACAGTCTTCCATCCATGTGAAAGTTGTTATGTGTATACTAGGAATGATATATTCCATATGCATCACAGCTTCTACGCCATAGACCAATCGGAAAGGTGTCTGACTTGTTAGCTTTTTGCAAGTAGTATTGTATGCCCATAATATTGTCGATACACACATGTCCCAATCATTCCGCTGTGCATTGCAAATCTTTGTCAGTGCATTCTCCAATATCTTATTGAAGGCCTCAATTATTCCATTAGCTTGACGATGATATGGTGTACTCTTCTAATGATAAACCTATAACTCTTCAGTCAACGTGTTGATCATTTCATTGAGGAAATACGTACCGTGATCACTCATCAACACTTTTGGGCAACCCAACCTGGTTGACACGTACTAAAACAAGATCTTTGCCATTGTAGCTCCTGTACAATCCTTCACAGGTTTTTCCTTCGCCCATCTGGTTAGGTATTCTATCACGGTGATGATATAGTGCACTCCCGTCTTCTTTCCCGGGGGCTAAATTGGTCCCACAAAGTCAATTTCCCATTCCTCGAATGGTTATAATGACACCTGAGGTTTTAACAATAGCTAGTCCCTCCATGATGGTCTGCCCATTCTCCGACATGCATTGTATGCCCTACAATATGCTTTAGAATCTTTATGCAACGTAGGCCACCACAACTTGGCACACATAATCTTCTGTGTTGTTGCCTTTCCTTCATAATTTCCTCCTGTAGCCCCTCCATGAGCCTTTGCAAGGATGTTGTTTCTTTCGAAATTGAGCACATACCGTCAGAGTATCTTGTCTCAATCCATCTTATATAAATTTCCTACATGTTAGCGCTTGAAATTTCACCTCAGGCTGAAAAAGGTAAACTCCAAGGCAACATCAAACCATTTAGCCTCGTAGCTAGCCCTGCGGGGCAGGAGAAGGCTCTCTTCGGTCAATCTCAGTAAAATCTACAATGGATGAGATGACCAATAGGGTAACACTGATTTTAGGCTAGTAAAATGATCAAAAGGGTTGATTTGGGGTTTTTAGGGTTTTTGGTGGCAAATTGAGGGGATGGCAATTTTGGGTGCGGGGATTGGACACAGTTTCTGCAGGGGGTTCTTTGGGGCGAGGTAGGAGACAATATTGATGCCTTTGATTGAGGTGGATGATTTGGAATGACAGGTGAGGAGTTAAGGAGAGCAAACAATAACTTTAAATTCTCCTTAAACAGTAGAAAACATTGAAATTAAACAAACTTAAAAGCATAGCATGACAATCATGAATTCTTACTTTAACACTTCGTTTGCTTAATGTGCAGAAGGCAAAGAAAGGAAATGATTCACATAACACACTTACATGTACATAGAGAAACACACCATCAATACATGTAACCACAAGAATCCCAAAAAGCACTGCAAAACCCTGGTCTTCCTTAGCCAAAAATTGCAGAGATACAGTGAAATAATACAATGATAGCTTCTCCCTCAAGAGTCCAACCATGAAAATGAGCAAGGAAGTACATAATATAGATCATCTAACCTCTTTCCCTGCCTCCATGGGTCGAGCTCACTATCCTAGGAGCTGTTTCAACCACTTCTAAACTTAGCACTACAAACTAGGCAGTCAAAACAACTTGCCTCTATAAGATAAGAAACCAATTCATTCATTTAATTTTCACCTTTTTATGAATGAATATTCTAGAAGAGGTACATAAGAGTAAAAGTTTCATAAAAGTACATTAATTAAATCAACTAGGATAAAAATCCACCCCAAAAAGTCAAACAGGGTCAAACTGCGTTTTTTTGCGCTGTACAGTGAAATTTGGAGAAATTTGCCTGACGGGTCGCGCGCCTTTGGGACCACTTGTGGGGCACTTCCAGGTGTCCAAATTGGGCAAGAGTAGGCTTGTTGGAAAGTTCTGTGAGTCTACCTTCCAACCCAACTAGAATTTCTGAATTTGGTCGTCAGTTGCCCCTCCAAAATGGCAATCTCCCAAGACTGCTTTCTGTGTGTCAAAAATGTGGCAGAAAGTCATTTTTTGCTTGTTTTTTGACTTTCTGGAGGCCCAAAACTTCGCCAAATCTCTATTCCTTTGATGAGCATGTGTAACTTGCATGAAAAATCTAGAAATGCTAAGTTTTTCAAAAATGGAGTTGCCGGGATGAAGGGTCTCACGGGGGGTGAGACCCGTTAATGGAGAAAACCTGTAAATTGCCTAAAAAAAACCAAAATTTACCCAAAATGCTCAAAATTTCTTGGGATTTGTACTGTGGCTAGGCTATTTAGTGCCTTGGTCCTTGAGTGAAGCCTCGGCCAAGATATGGAGGGGATCGGGCCTCTTTCTCCATTTTAGTGCGTCGGTCAACCGCCTTGGATCTAGTGATTGTAATTTTGACATTTCTCTAAAACCATGACACCTGTGCAAAACGAGAAGGAGATTTTTCTTCTTTGGCATGCAGTGGACTAAACCCTCTCTCATTTTTCCCGAATTCATCTTTTATTGATCTGAAACACCATTTGAGTGAAACTTATCCCGATGTGTGAAACAGGGAATTTTGTCGAAATGAAGCGAAATGAAGGGGATAAGGGGCTTCTAAATTCTTTGGGAAATTTTTGGAAGTAGGGAGGCATGTTAGGAAGTAGGGGAAAGTGGAATCTCAGAGATTTAGTGAGGGGAAGGGGTCCAAAAGGGAAAAACACAGGCCCAACCTAGAAAATTGCCAGTTTGTAGCTAGAAACTAGGGTTTGTGCGAAAATGAGGAATTTGGGGAATCTCAGTGATGGGAAGCATTTGGTAAGGTACTTTAAGGATAGGGGAAGGTGTATGAACATCAGGAAACAAGTTTT